>JABUQX010126898.1:0-32500 GCA_015478945.1 Trachelipus rathkii | reverse complement strand
CACACATTATACTACTCCTATAGATGTTCCTTCACCTGCCATATTGACCTTTGGTTAAATTTGCTTGTTTTTTAGAAAATACAGCCAGTCAAAAATGCCAAAAAAAATATTTTTTTTGAGTTTTCTTATGTTTGCTTACGGTATATATACTTGTATATAAGGTGCCTTATAGTGTTAAAAGTGTGTATAATTGTTATTATTATTATTAGAAATTATTAAAAATTTATTGTCATAATTCTTTGTATTTCAATTTTTTTTTATTAATTTATGTTGAAACGAAAAAATGAAATTAATTACGTATACGTTTCAGAGAAAAACAAAATCATAATTTATCAAATATTTCAATAAAATTAGAAATGTAATTAGAAATTTTTATTATTTATCTCTGTGAAATCAGTGATGCAATAATAGACAATTAATAAACCACTTTTAAATTTTAAAAATTATCAAAATTAAAAAATTAAAAAATTAGAATGTTGTTTTTAAAAACAAAGTATAGGTATGCAATAAAGATACTGACACGTTTCTCTCCCTCCTCAGACGCACCCACCTTCTCACCAAGGTATTTCAACGATTCGTTTGAATTCAGTTCTTTTTGGATTTAATTGAAATTATTAAAAAAAATTTTTTGAAAGGTTATTATAATTTTAGATAATTTATTTTCATTATTCCATAATCATTAAGGAACTCCAAATGTTGCAGAAAAAAAACTATTAAGCTAAAAAGATGCTAACTAAAATTTTCGATTTTTCAGGACTTCATTAAAAAAAAAACGGCGATTTTGACCGGTTTTCCCCCCCATTTTACGGTACATATATATATATAATATATATATATATATATATATATATATATATATATATATATATAATTATATATATATATATAGAATATATATATATATAATAGAATAATATTATATATATATATAATATATATTATATATATATAATATATATATATTTATATATAGTAATATATATTATTTAAGATATATATATATATAATAATAGATATATATATATATATATATCATATATATACTATATATACTTTATATAAATATATATTTAAATATAATAATATATATATAATATATAGTATTATATTATATATTATATATAACTCAATATATATTTAATAGTAATTTATTTATTATTATACCTATTAATATATATATATCATATATATACTTATATATATACCTATATATACTATATATATTATTATACTGTATATATATATATAACCGTATAGATATATATATATATACTATTTATATAATACTATATAATAATTATATATATATTATCTATATAGTATATATAATAACTATTATATTTATTTGATATATAATAATATTTAATATATATATTAATATTTGATATATATATAGTATATATATATAATATTATAACATAAACTAGCACACACAAACATTTTTTTAAGATAAAGAGGCCCGTATATATTTTTTTTATTTACAATCAACATGGTAAGAGCGACACAAGTACACTTCAAAATTTTAGCTTGCATAACTGAATTAATGTCGCGCTTTAACATTTAAGATAAAAATTGGTTAAGTAAAAATAGGGTCTAAACAAATTTTTATTATAATTTTAAATGTTAACTTAGATTTAATAATTTGATAAAAAAATATAATATATTAATTGTATTAGAAAATATTTCTTTAACATCATAAACTTTATTGGCATTTTCCCAAACGTGATTTTTCCAAATTATGAATTTTATTTTCATTGTTGAAATTGCTTAAATAAAAATTGAAAAAAAGAAATTGACAAATAAATTTTTAATAAATTTCTAATAAATAATAATAATATTACACACTTTAACAATTAGGTACTTTATATTACGAGTTAGGGCTACGTATGCTATCATAACACAACTTAAAAAAAAAATTTTTTTTTGGCATTTTTGAAGTGTGCTTGTATTTCTTAAGAACTCAATCAAATACCAAAGTCATATATTATTGCAGGTGAAGAACATTCTATCGTAGTTAGTTATAATGTGTGATAATTTTCAGATTTTTAGCACTTACCCCACCAGAGATTTATTAAGGTTCAAAGTTACGATTTTCCGAAAAATGGATTTTTGGGACACCCTGTAAATGTTTTTTTAAAATATTTAAACAAACTTCAAAAAGATTTAAGTGAAAACCATACTTTAGTAGTGTTAATCATCATACTAATATTTTATTATCGTTAAATTATTTCCTTCTTTTTAATAATACACCACGAAAAATGGAAATTTCTTTCGATTTTTAACACATATTTTTTCGGATTCATTTTTCATGTGTTGAATATTTATTTTCAACCAAAAAAAAAAACAGGAAAGGCCAAATGTCCCTTAAAGTATCCCTAACAAATCAGTCTCTATGAAATTTCGGATGAGAATTTCCATGTATTGAGATATGACTTAAAATGTTACCTTCTTATAAGTGATAAATTTTGCTCCACTGGTCAAACATTTTGGCTCACCCTGTTACAACCAGAGTAAATCTACAAAACGAATGGTGGTTTTGAACTTGCAGGGATAACATTAACGCCCTGCAAAATAAAAAAGTTTTCAAAAATTTTCGAGCCAGCCAACTTTGGTTATTTTGGTAAGGTTGAGAAAAAAATGATTATATATTATATACTCATATAAATATATGAGATATATATAAAATATATATAAGATATGATATATATAATATTAGTATTAATTATATTCTATATATAGATATATATTACTATAATATTAATATATATATTATATTATTAGTATATATAATAAATAAATATAATAATATATTATATATATAATATATATATATATATATATATATATATTATATAATATATATATATAAATTAAATATATTATAGTATTATATATTATTATATTATATTATTCCCATATAATATATATATTTATATTTATATATATATTATATTATTAAATATATAATATATATATATATATTATATATAATAAAGTTGATACATATATATATAATATATATATATATTATATATTATATATATATGGTTGAATGTACTAAAAGCAAATGATGAAATTTCCAAAAGAAAGATGTTTTGGAATTAATAAGGAGGAAAAAAAGAAATACTAAAAGTGCCATATGTAGAGAAAAGAAGAGGAAAATGAAAAGTTTAAGGAAGGAGAGTGAATGGGGACTTACAAGGGGAATTAGGAAGCTCTTCTGGAAGGAAGCACGTTAAGGTTAGAATGAGAATAAGGGGAACCCTCTTAGAATAAATGAATAGGGATGGTGCTTTGTAACTTGATAAAAAGATTGGGATGTGAGGAGAGTGTGAAAGAACACTTCGAGAATCTGCATTACATTAGGGCAGTATAATGAAGAGGTGATAGTGAATGTGTGATTGGTTTGTGGTGCAAGAAGGGTAATATGTATTTTGGGAGTTTAGTGCATATATTTACAAAAGAGACGGACGGCAGTAAAATGGAGTTAGAGTGAGAAAATAGGTGTAAAAGAAATGGTAAATCTGTCATGTGTATAGATGAAATTACTGGTGAAATGATCAAGAATCGAGGCGAGAGCGTGATTGATTGGATTTGGAAGTTGTGAATAAAGCGTTTATGGAGGTATAGTTCCGAGGGAATGGAGTAGAGCAGTAATAGTACCCTTATGTAAGGTAAGGGGGAGATAAGGGGGAATTAGTTTTATTGAGTGTTGTAGGCGAGATATATGCTGATTTTATGGTCGAAAGAGTGCGTCGAAGGACTGTAAGGACTGATTGGTGAAGAAACAAGGTGCGTTTAGGAGGTGGAATAGAGATGTGGTGGATTTTGTTTGTGCCATTGAAACAAATGATGAGAAAATGAGGGAGAAAGAAGAATAAATTTGTATTTAGGTTTGATGGATTTGCAACAGGCGTATGTAGGGTTAATAGGGAAGTTCTATGGCAGGTGTAGTGATATATGGTGTTTGGTGGTAAGCTTCTGATAATCAAAAGTATGTATGAGGATAGTGAGGATTGTGTAAGAATAAATATGGTGTCCAAGGTGATTGGTTTAGTATTAATAGTGGAGTGAACAGAGAATGCCTCGTTATGTCTCCTTGGTTATTCAATTTGGTTATTTGGATGGGTTATGAAAGAATTAGAGGTGGGGGGGGTGGCAGGGTATGGGTGTGTAGAATGATGGAGAAAGGAGATGAGTGGAGGGTGCCCCTACCTATTATATGCGGATGTTTGGTCTTTGTGCGAATCTGAAGAGTTGAGAGGATTGTAGAGAGATTTGTCATGGTATGTAAAAGAGGTTTGAAAGAAAAACGTAGATAAGGAGTAAGGCTTATGGTTGAGTAGACAGTCCTCGTGTGAAGTTATGTAGATGAATGCAGCAGCTGAGCAAAGTGTTGAGTTTAAATAATTTTAGGTTAGTGTTGGATGAGAAGGGAAACGGATGATGCAGAGTGTAGTTAGGAAAGTTGTGAATGTCAGGAAGGTTGCTAGTGCAATTAAATTGTTTGTGGATGTAAAGTACTAAGTCTTGTGAGTGCGCTAGGGTCTTACATGAGGTATGTTGTTACCTGTGTGTATTGTATGGTAGTGAGACTATGGTCTGGAATAAAGAAGATATAGATCTAAAGTTCAATTGTGTTTCAGATTGGACAATCTTTAGGGACGTTATCTTTAAATTATTAATAAAGTGAGGTAATAACGTATTAGAGAGTTGTGTGGTGTGGAAGAAAGGCGTAAATGAGAGAATAAATGATTGTATTAAGGTGATCTGGTTGTAAGGAAAGGATGAATGATAGTCGGTTGGTTAACCGTATGTGTAGTGATGAGTGTGCTTGGAATTGACCGGCCGTGAGACCGAAGAAAAAGTAGATTCAGTCAGTCAAGCAATGCCCGAAGGAATGGAGTGTAAGTTTGGCAGAGAAGAGAAGAAATGTGCGTAATAGGAGTGAATGAAGTGATTTTGTGAGGGGGGCAAGGTTGCTGGCCTGGCACAGGGGATGAACCTTTTCGTTGATGAGATACACTGGGGTGGGTTTTTTGACCGGGACGTGCTCGCACTTAAGGGTTTGAGGTGGGGGCATATGGGCTTTCCTTTCGACTTTCGGCATGTCCTCTTCTACTTGCCTAACCGCTTTGTCACTGGTCTTCTACTGCTTTTCTTTTTCCGATGCTTGCACGCCACCTTACCCCCAGTCTTGGGGGCAAAGAGGAAGATAAAGAAAGAAAGATAAAGAATAAATAAATATTAAACATATAAATAATTATAATTATACCGCAAATTTAAATTTCTAGGAAAAATCGGTCACAGAGGGGAAAACCTGGTTGTCAATTATATTTAATAAATTGTTAATATTTTTTTAAATTAAAATTTTTTTCAATAAAGAAAGGTATTTTTAAGTAGCAATAGTTTATATTGTAACCATATATAAAAAATTTTAAAGTAAATTAACTTACACCTACTAGTCAAAAAAATTTCCCAAAGTTGGAAAAAAATTTTTTTTTTTTTTTTTTTTTGCAAAAAATGTTAAGACCCGTGAATCTCGTAGAATTAAGATATCGAAATTTTGAGTTAGATGCATATTGGGGGGAGTCTATTTTTAACATTTCCATGTTAAAAAATTTTAAAATATTAAGCTTATTTTTAAAGTTATAAGTTTTTTCAATTTCGGGGGAGAAAACCGGTCGCATCCGGGAAAAAACGTCAGTATAAACTTGTAAAAAAATGTCCATTTTTTTTTTAGTTTTCAATAATATTTTTTCTATTGTATTATGTAGACTATAAGACATTTGTTTAATTTCTATACCTTTCTTTTTTTATTAGTTATTAGTGTATATTATGAGTGCGTATTATTATTAATTATTATTATTATTATTTATTTATTATTATTATTATTATTATTATTATTAGTTATTAATAATATACTATAGTAATAATTATAATAATAATAATAATAATAGATAATATAATAATAATAATAATATAATAATTATAATAATATTATTTATGTATTATTATTAATTAAAATATTATATTAAGCACAATAAAAATAACGAGTAAGCCTACGTACGCAGATTTCACAGATTAGTTATTATTATTATTGTTATTTATTTTATTAAATAAGCTACTTTATGATTACGAGGCCTAATGTACGCAGAAAAATATTCACGTATAACTCATTGATCAAAAAAAAATTTATCTAATATTATGAATTTTCTATAAATTTATGGAACAAAACAAATAATTAAACTCAAGTGAATAATCATTAGATAATAATAATAATAATAATAAGTAATTAAATATAATAAATAATAATAATAATAATAATGTTATTGATTATTATTTATTATATTATATAACAATATTATATTAATAATAATCAAAATAATTAATATTATTATAAAATGATTAAGTTATCCCTAAAGTTGATTAGGCATAATTATTAATATTAATATTGTTAAATTTTTTTTTTTGTCTCTATACAGTATACTGACATGTGATATAAAGTAACCAAAATAGCATACATAATAAAGTACCTATAAGAATACATTTGGTGTAAAAATTCTATTAGTATTAGAAATATTAAGCTTTGTTGTCATAATTCTTTTTTTTTTTCAATTTTAAAAGCATAAAACAATTGAAAATAAAAAGTAAATAATGTTTTTATAAATTCAAGATAAAAATTATTCACTAAAATATAACTTAGACTTGTGTTTTCCGTATCTATAATTTAAATAACCTATAAACATTCTTAAAATCTTACTACAACATAAATTCACTGAATTTTATAATCAAAATAAGTTATGGACTAACACAGTCATAAAAATATTTAATGACCGTTTCTCCCCGACGCCACTGACCGGTTTTACCCGAATTCAATTTGTGAAAATGGAAATTTTAAACAAGCCTTTTGAGATATATTGCAATTAAGAGATTTTTATTATGTTCATTTATTTTCAAAAACATTAAGGAAACTCTAAAGTGAAGAAAATAGAACTATTTAGTTAGATATAACTAAAATTTTGATTTTTTCATGATCATTAAAAAAAAAAAACGCGATTTTTGACCGGTTTTCCCCATTTTACGAATATATATATATGACCTCAGCCTCCTGTGGTGTTACAATATCTACAGATTGCCCGTTTCTCATAGGAAAGGAGCACTTGGGGGACTACAAAGTTAAGTATATATATATGTAGGGGTGCCTGCATTCACTCTGGTAGGAAATGGCCTTAAAACTCAATCTACAACTTTTGCTAATGATGTCCAATCTATTGAGCACGAAAAATACAAGAAACTTGTATTATTTAATATTTATTTAATATGTGCCACTCTTAGTCTCTTAACATTTTAATTACATGAATATCTGTTTTTCAGTAAATATTAGGTTTGCTTAATCATAAACCTTTAAAGTCAATTAGGCAGGTTTTACACTGAGTTCAGTGTTTTTTATAAAATCTTTTCACGGATTTCTTAAAGGTTAGTGTACATTCGGTTTTCTCTTACATCCTTTATGAAATTAAAGATGATTATTTAAGCATACATTCTAGTGAAAAGTAAAATAATATAATGGTTCATCTGTATATTTTACAGTCTGCTCAATTCATAATATAACCACATCTTCGATCTTCTGGAAAAATCAAATCCCCTTTCATGCAAGGGGTAAGTTATTTACAAGTAAAAGCGTATACTTTATCACAATACTAAAATGGAAAATAAGAAATCATAGCACTAAAGTCCATAAAGTAACAATTGTCTTATTTTCATTTTAGGATCAAACCTTGGGCTCGTTCATACTTTGGGACCAATTCATATCTTGGGTTCCATTCTAATCTTGGGACCTATAGTTCAAATCTCGGGACCTATAATTCAAATTTTGGGACTTACTCAGTTATAGCTCATTCTAATCTTTGATTCCATTCGTATCTTGGGTTCTTTTTACTCGAGTTCATTCTATTGATAGATTTGAGAATTATTCCACTTTTGATTTTTAAATCTTACCTTTGATTAGCTATTATAGCTGAATCTCATCCTTCATTTTGACTCCAATCTTTTTCACATCTTTCACGAGTTATGTTCTACTCCATGTCATAAAAAGAAACTACTTCATTATATTACTTAGATAAGTATATGCTTATTATATAATTTGTAACCATTTAATTAATTTAATTCTAATTTGTAATTTTCTGTCTGGCTGATTGTTCTTTTATATACTTAGCTAGTCAGTTCCTTATTTTGTACAATTTATTTTCGTTATCAGTTTTCATTCGCGGTTGTTACGTGTCTTATCCTAGACATTTATTCTCTTATTATTAGTATTTAACAGTATTCTCTGTTATTACGTGTCTTATACTAGACATTTATTCACTTAGTATTAGTTATCTAACAGTATTCTCTGTTATTCCTTGTCTTATCCTAGACATTTATTTTCATATTTATTCATTCAATTTATTCCATTACTTTATTCCAACGTAATAAAGGTAAAGTTTTTCCGTTTCTTATTTCAAACCTTCTCATAAAACCTCACTAAGTGACATTGCAAAAATACTACAATATCACTATTCCCTACACATTAATAATCTTAGATAAGCTCAACCTGAACACAGAATGAAGTTCTGTGACTTGTAACCCCGGACGTGGGTTTATAAATTTATTCAATCAGGAAGACACGCGGATATCTTCAACGTCTCCTCAGACGAATGCTTGCTTGTCATTGGAGATTGTCAATAACAGGTAGAGATATTTAGAAATTGCGTGTTTTAGATAGAATTTCATACATTTTCGAATTTTCGAGGAACTCCAAGTTATCAAATTCTAAGGTGATTTCATTCTCAACCTATGTATGCAGTCGGGGTAGTGAATCTATCTTTCACACCCCGCTACATACTAAAAAGAAGTATTGAATTGGCGCCCAAACAGGGACTTTGTTCTTGTTTCGGGTTGCGCTTAATTCACATCTTGTGACTCTATTCACATTATATTCATCGCGATTCTCGGTTTTCCTTGTCTTTTCATCATGTTGAAAGATCTAATCCAGGAAAAGGATTTATTTAAATCTCAGTCTCAATATAGAGAACATGGAAGGCATGAAAATCTCCATCCTTCTCTGTTCAATAATTCTCCTCTTTCCGGATCTGTTCCTCCGGGTTTTTCCCTGTTACCTTCTCGACTTATTCATAATACAAAATTGTATTCTGACAATTATCTTTCATATAGGTTCGAGAAAGATTATTATGCACGTGAATTCCCGTTACGTAATTCCCCTTCTAAGAATTTTCATTCTCAAATTCCTAGATCATACAGTAATAAAGACAAACGTAAATACGTATTCTCCGAATCCAAAGCGAGCGCGCGCGAATTACTACGACTATTCTCGTAATTATTCCCATAATTACTCTCGTGAGTATTCCCGTCATTACCCTCGCGATAACTTTTATCAGTCTCAAAATAGACCATATTTTCGATCTCAGACTCAACGACCGTTTGACAGACCAGACTTCCAAGACGACCACATATCCCTACAGTTAGACATGTTAAGAGAGAATATTAATCTCTTAACTCAACTCCTTCAAAACACCACAAAAATGGTGGAAATTATTCAGCAAAGAGAAGATTCATGGAAGGTATTTCATTCCCGTAGTTTCCGACCTTCACCTCGTCATTCTCAATCTCGTAGTCTTCCTAAGGAAACCACAGGTTCTCGTTATTATAGAGATACCCAATTCAGTCCACATTCCTCTGAAACTTCTATAACCTCTTCTCGCACTGTCAATCATCCTCATAATACTTCTCGCACGCATACAGATCTTGTGTGGTGTGACTATTGTGGTATACAAGGCCATCAAATGCGAGAATGTTATAAGTACCTCGGTCTTTGCAGTTATTGCAAACAGAAAGGGCATATAAAGGCCGAATGTCCAGTACGGAGGACTCCTCTTTCTTTGTCTCCTCCCAGTCCTAGAAAACGTCCTTGTCCTTTTTGTAAAGGTTCTCATTCGGGAATGAAATGTCCCCAAAGAACACCTCCAAGACAAGAGACCACACCTCCCAAACCTTCGACGGATCGTTACCCTCGCGAACTTATAAAGAAAGCCGTACAAAAGATTGATACGCATCCTCCCACTCACGTTACTGACTTAACTCATGAATCACAACCTCAGACATCACGACTTGATGATAAACCCTTAATCACCCCAGAATCAAATAATTCTGAGGAGTTGATTCAGGTAATCGGTTCCTTCACAGTTTTACCTCCTAACCCTGACATACAAACCACTGATAATGCCACTGCCATAGACGGTACTACAACTAATGCCACTGCCATAGACGATACTAAAACTACTGACGTTACTTTAGCCACTGTTTCCACTTTGACGCAGTCTCACGTTTTTCCTCACGTTTCCCCTAGTAAAAATATTAATGCCAAAGTTTCTACCACTGACCCTTTGGTGACCCCTGTTGCTTTGTCCCCAAACAAATCATGTTTCATTAACTGCATGATTGACAGTAGTGCTGGGGTTGGTCTAATTAACGCTACTGTTTTAAAGAATCATTTGGAACATGTACGCACGTTTCAAGCTTCTGACATTAGGATCCAAACCATAAGTAAGTGGGTCCGTGACCTTGATGTTCCCATAACTTCTTATGTGAGAATTCCTATATTCTTCCAGGATACTGCCTTTTATACTCAGCCAGTTATCTTGTTAATAATTCTGGCAGAATTGTTGCTTTATCCTGTAATTTTGTTCTTTATGTCTTAAAAGAAAATTCCTTAATTACGACGAAAATTACCATTTAGGCTACCGACACATGCAGAGGTTTTCCATGATAGTTTAATAGTTCTTAGTTAAATTCTATAGTTACCGCGCCGGAACGATTCACGGAACGCGATTTGAATCACTTTTCGTCCTTTTTTGGTTTTCGGTTATTTAATGAAAAAATTTATTCATTAATTCTTCGTAACCACGATCGAGGGATAACTTTTGCAATTTTTTTACTTAGATTTTTTTTAATAAGTCCTAATAGTTTCAATATTAATTGATTTAAAATATTTACTGCACTGCCTTATTACCATACAATTTACATAAAGTAATTCACAAACCAAACAACATACCATAATTTATGATAAATAAAATATAAATTTAAAGGAAAAATATTTCCAAATTAAATTGAAATTATTTTTTCAACTTTGGTTAACTTCGGGTATAAGCATTATAACTTAAATGTAAAAAGGTATTTGATTGTTTAAAAGATAAAACAATCCAATCATGAATTCTTAAAGTTATGAATTCAAAGAGGAATTGTATTGTACAATTTCTTAAGGTATATAAATTTATAATTAGAGTCTAATTTATATAGTTATAGCTTATTATATAATTATAATTAAAATTTTATTAAATTTATTATTTATATTTTTTGTATTTATATTATGTCATTTACTTATTGTTTATTCAAAATCTCATCATTGCAAGGTATTAATCTCATGTTTTTTCCTTCTTTTTACTAATCCATCCCCGCTTTACCTATGCTATCCTATCTCAATCTATATCTCAATCTATCATCTTCGTTCTAAAGGGTTCTTACTCAGTAATCGCTGTGGTTCTCATTATGTCCTTGTCACAATTACTTGTTGTGGGTGCATCCCCAGCAATCCTTTTTCGGAATGAGAAAACGTATCTTCAAAGATATCATGGAGTTCAGGTGAAAGTTGATTTTGTAGCCGGGAGACATCTTTCAGCTTGTGTTACCGGAGTAGAGAAGCATATGTCCCCAGATATAACTGCTGTTATTATATGGGCATTAACTACTGATGCCTGGAGGCGTACTCTCATCAAAAACGTTCATAATCGAGAAGTCTCTGTTTTTGAACCTGTTCCAGACTTTTCCATAGCAAATGTCGCTACAGTCATGGAAGAAATAAGTAACTTTGCTAAAGCAAAAAATCCTAGAGTCAAAGTGTATTTATTTATACCTCCAATACAGGACTTATACTCATTCAATATGAAGCGTATTGTCAAGGAATGGGGTTCTTCAGATGAACACTCGCTTCAAAATTATCCTGCCTTATTACCTGAAGCAATGCGTGAACACGCAATCTTTGCAAATGAGAAGTTTATGTCCTTAACTACTTCAACACATCTGTGGTCTAATAAAAAGGTTCTCATTGGAAATGATGTCCTGGATTTCCATCATCAACAAAATCATCGAGCACAAAACACAGAAATGTATCCACATATCCAATATTTGGAAAAATCCACAGTGATTATGAACTCTCCACTTTTACCAGATGGTCAACATCCTAATAGGATGTTTTTAGAAGCTTTTATGGGATTGTATAAAGAATTTAGTCATAGGATTGTAAGATCAAATGTTTCATCTTCCAGAAGAAATACTGGAAGAGTTCTTAGGCCTGTAGTACCTCTCAGTAGCGAAGATCTGAGGGAGCGCATAATACAGTCTGTTGTTCGTCCTCCCTCCGGTGCTCGCCATACTGAACAATTTACTGCCCTTGTTAATACTTCAGGCAACAATAATTATTCCGCCGGGTTCTCCCTTGGGAGAAGGTTATCACCGGGGTATGGTCAAAATACCTACCCTGGTCAATCGTCGCGAACGCCGCGTTATCATCCTTATTCTGTTCCTTTTAATTCCTCCGCCTATACTAGCCACAGTATGCCTTCCACTTCTAGCGGAAATTGGTCTCAATCACAAGTATCATCTTCTTATACTATGTATAACCCTCATCTTACTCCTCAGTCAATGTCAACACAACGTACTGGTGTACGTTGGACTATGAGACAACTTAGGTGGCGTGAGCAAAGTGTTCAACAGAGAGAAGCTCTGATTCAACAATGGTTTCAAATCATTCGAGACGAAGAGGATACCTTTGAAAATCTCTCCTACTTAGATGATCCAAACATGTTCTAATTCATAAGTTCTTCATTGTCATAAGTTTTTGTTTATTATATCTTATTCATCGGTTCGGTTTGTGTTTCGTATTTTTCTATGTTTTACGAATGTAAAAGAAAGTTATTTTTGTATTTTTAATTCATGTTAATTGAGTAATTTTAATTAATTTCCTACACTCCAATCATTTGAACTCCCTACTTCTTCTTCGTTTAAAGTTAAACGTTAAAAAAGGGGGGGGGCTTAATCTTAGCAGGGGGGAATGTAGGGGTGCCTGCATTCACTCTGGTAGGAAATGGCCTTAAAACTCAATCCACAACTTTTGCTAATAATGTCCAATCTATTGAGCACGAAAGATACAAGAAACTTGTATTATTTAATATTTATTTAATATGTGCCTTAGTCTCTTAACATTTTAATTACATGAGCATCTGTTTTTCAGCAAATATTAGCTTTGCTTAATCATAAACCTTAAAAGTCAATTAGGCAGGTTTTACACAGAGTTCAGTGTTTTTTTATAAAGTCTTTTCACGGATTTCTTGAAGGTTAGTGCAAATTCGGTTTTCTCTTACATCCTTTATGAAATTAAAGATGATTATTTAAGCATACATTCTAGTGAAAGTTAAAATAATATAATGGTTCATCCGTATATTTTACAGTCTGCTCAATTCATAACATAACCACATCTTTGATCTTCTGGAAAAATCAAATCCCCTTTCGTGCAAGGGGTAAGTAATTTACAAGTAAAAGCGTATACTTTATTACAATACTAAAATGGAAAATAAGAAATCATAACACTAAAGTCCATAAATTAACAATTGTCTTATGTTCATTTTAGGTTCATACCTTGGGCTCGTTCATACTTTGGGACCAATTCATATCTTGGGTTCCATTCTAATCTTGGGACCTATAGTTCAAATCTCGGGACCTATAATTCAAATTTTGGGACTTACTCAGTTATAGCTCATTCTAATCTTTGATTCCATTCGTATCTTGGGTTCTTTTTACTCGAGTTCATTCTATTGATAGATTTGAGAATTATTCCACTTTTGATTTTTAAATCTTACCTTTGATTAGCTATTATAGCTGAATCTCATCCTTCATTTTGACTCCAATCTTTTTCACATCTTTCACAAGTTATGTTCTACTCCATGTCATAAAAAGAAACTACTTCATTATATTACTTAGATAAGTATATGCTTATTATATAATTTGTAACCATTTAATTAATTTAATTCTAATTTGTAATTTTCTGTCTGGCTGATAGTTCTTTTATATACTTAGCTAATCAGTTCCTTATTTTGTACAATTTATTTTCGTTATCGGTTTTCATTCGCGGTTGTTACGTGTCTTATCCTAGACATTTATTCTCTTATTATTAGTATTTAACAGTATTCTCTGTTATTACGTGTCTTATACTAGACATTTATTCACTTAGTATTAGTTATCTAACAGTATTCTCTGTTATTCCTTGTCTTATCCTAGATATTTATTTTCATATTTATTCATTCAATTTATTCCATTACTTTATTCCAACGTAATAAAGGTAAAGTTTTTCCGTTTCTTATTTCAAACCTTCTCATAAAACCTCACTAAGTGACATTGCAAAAATACTACAATATCACTATTCCCTACACATTAATAATCTTAGATAAGCTCAACCTGAACACAGAATGAAGTTCTGTGACTTGTAACCCCGGACGTGGGTTTATAAATTTACTCAATCAGGAAGACACGCGGATATCTTCAACGTCTCCTCAGACGAATGCTCGCTTGTCATTGGAGATTGTCAATAACAGGTAGAGATATTTAGAAATTGCGTGTTTTAGATAGAATTTCATACATTTTCGAATTTTCGAGGAACTCCAAGTTATCAAATTCTAAGGTGATTTCATTCTCAACCTATGTATGCAGTCGGGGTAGTGAATCTATCTTTCACACCCCGCTACATACTAAAAAGAAGTATTGAATTGGCGCCCAAACAGGGACTTTGTTCTTGTTTCGGGTTGCGCTTAATTCACATCTTGTGACTCTATTCACATTATATTCATCGCGATTCTCGGTTTTCCTTGTCTTTTCATCATGTTGAAAGATCTAATCCAGGAAAAGGATTTATTTAAATCTCAGTCTCAATATAGAGAACAATCCATTTACACTCTCCACTATCCACATTCTGAATGCTAAAGCTATAAGGCTAGGTGTTAACTTTAATTACTTTATAATATTATATATAGTATATATATTATTAATATATAATATATTAATAATATTATATATATATATATAAATAAATATTATATATATATATATTAATATTATATATTAATTAGTATTAATATGTATATTTAATATTATAATATATATATAATATTAATATTAATAATTAATAATTTATCTATATAGTTAATATTAATAAATTATATATATATATAATATAATATATTATTAATATATATATATATTATTTAATTAACATATATATATAATATATTAATATATATATATTATTAATAATTATTAATATATATAATATATATATTATATATATATATATATATATATATATATATATATATATATATATATATATATATATTATATATATATATATTAATATATATATATAAAATAATATATATATAAGTATATTATAATTAAAGTATGTACATTTAGATTTAAATTTTTTGTGGTATTCAAAAAAAAATGGAGCTGATGGTTGAAAGAATAGATTCACTACCCACGACACTGTAATACATAAGTTGAAAAATGAAATCACACTGTGAGAGAAGTTTGGTGAGAACTAGGAGTCCTGTCGGAAAATGATTCGAGAAAAATGTATTAATAGAATTCATCATAAGTAAGAACACGCCCGCAGCTGAATTCTAAATATCATCTACCCAGGTTTGATTTATGGACAGAATCCACTCCAATGACAAAGTATGTCGTGATGCATCTCGTAATTTGTGATGGAGTACGTTTTTAAGAAATGCGAATATTACACTTATGTCTGGTCTTCCTTATGTTTGGATAAGTGGATGGTCGAGAATTTATAGTGTATCAACACACGATCAGCCAAATTAGGGAGGGGTAGGAGTATAGGGTGAGAGGGGTTACAAGTGCACAGACTTCATTCTGTGGTTCAGGTTGATATGCTGAAGATTATTAATGTATGTAGGGTGTAAAGTAAGGGACTGAATGCGTAGAGGACATGGAAATAGTATTATTTAACATAAGGGGTGCGCAACTGTATTATGTATGATGATAATTTTCGCGTTTTGCCCAATTGCACTTGTGATGGAATTTTGAAGAAAATTTTAAAGTGGAGATTGACATGATGGCCAGAGGGGGTTTGTTTCAAAGACCCAAATGAAAGAGCAGTCTAGGATAGATTTGAAAATAGTGAAAAGAGTGGAAGAGAAGACATAGGGCGCCAACAAGAGGAATAATCAACCTTTTTACCTTTATTTCTGGCGTGTGGGAAAAAGATAATGGATAAATTGGAAAAGAGGGGTAAAACAATAAATGATGAAAATAAATATTTATTCAAGACAAGGAATAACAGAGAATACTGTTATATAACTTAAGTACTAAGCTTTGGAAGATTAAATGTCTAGTAGTAGTTATAAGACAGTAACAGAAAACACGGAGAAGATACAGTTGATTACCCTTTAAAGTGATCTAAGAATATAATTAAGAAAGTGCCAATGTAATGGGTGATATAAATGGTCTAGGATTGTAAAGACATATTGCAACCAAAGAGCGGTAACAACCTTATAGATCTAGTTTAATTGTACAATCCTCGTGTCAATGAATCGGAAATATATAAGCATGAAGGTGGATATAAATTGTACAATAATGTATAAAAAGGATGTTCGTCTGATTAGTTGGAACGTAAGTATAAGTGAATAGTAATATAAAATGAGAGAAACTATCAGGCCAGACAGAAAATTACAAATTAAGAGAAATTTTAGTATTAGAGAGTTGATTTATATTAAATGGTTCTACCAAATATATTAAATAAGCATATACTATCTAAGAATATATAATTTGAAGTTAGTTTCTTTTTAGACATTGGAGTATAGACATAACTTGTGAAAATTCTGGTGAAAAAGAATGTGGATCAAAAGAGATGTGATTTCAGCTATATTAGCTAATCAACGGTAAGATTTTTTAAAAATCAAAAGTTGCAAAGTAAACTGAGATTGAATGTGTCTTCAAAAAAATCTCGTGAGTCCAATTAGAATGAACTCGATCAACTAAATAAAAGAATAAATAGTAAAAAGAGAACCCAATGTACCGAATTTGGAATCAAAGTGGTATTATGATATTGGATGATTATGGAGGGCTTCAATTCATACTGGGAAAGGGAAAGTCCCAAAATTGAATTATAGGTCCCCGAGATATTAACTATTTAGTCCCAGATTAGAAATGGAACCCAAGAGATGAAGTCCCCCCAAAGGGTATGGATTGATAGTAACTGGTGAAATGAATGAATGAACGAAGCCCAAGTTTATAGTGCTGTCCTAAAATGATGAGAGGTAGAAGTCATGGCGTTAAAAATTGGCAACTACCTTGAAATACTTAAACTACTGAGTGACTATGACATATTTCTTGTTACATGCATAAACGCAAAATGCGTATAACAAAAATGGTACTGTTATAAATAACTTCATTTTACTTTCTTACAACTACCCCTTTGCATGAAAGGTATTTATTTTCCAGCTGAAGAGGGGAGGAGATAGCGGAATCGGTATTGAGCGAAGATTGGAGGCAGATAAAGGTTGAAATTATGAATAGCTATAATAGGACAGAGTGACGATGGATGGGGAATTTCGAACAGGGAGGTTGGGATTATAAGTTATTGGTTGGGGTCACTGGTAGAGTCCAAGCGGGCAATTTGAACCCCACATTAATAGAGGTAAGTGAGTGTGTGATCGTTAGCCCCTATCCACCCTACGATCAACGGTAGTCTTGTGAAGCTCGATAGAGTGTTTATTGCTTTTTTAAATATTATTTCTGCCCTATGAGTTAACTGCATCTTTTTTAAGAAGGTGTGGAAGGGAGAATAAGGAGCCGAGGGGCTGGTTGGAGGAGGATGGGGGGGTGGCTTTCTTTGAACCATATTGCGATTTATTAAACTTAACATCCTATTTTCTCATTGTGAATGTTAATGTACTTTCTAAAACACTTTGAAGGGGGTGATAACGCACGGTAGAACCACATGTATGAATAATGATAATAATACCTATAGTTATATATGGATAATAAGATTTATAATATAATAATAAACATTCTAAACTCAGGTTTTTTTATTAAATAAATACTATAACAAAGTACACTATTATACTTATGAATAATATATATTTATAATGTAATTATATATTAATGAAATACTTATATTATATTTTATTTTATTTTTTATGTCCCTAGAGGATGAAAACTGGATGGTACGAGAGACCGCACCTCAGTTTTAGGCTATATGTGCCTGAAGCGGCAACTCTGCATAGCTTTAGTATACGAGTGTGTGTTCTATGTGTGTTAGAAATTAATTGTTTGCGTGAGAAAGAGGATTGTTTGTTATAAATATTTTTGATGGTGTTGTGTAGTCTGCGTTTGCGAGACGTTCTAGACATTAATACCAGGTATAATAAATATAAGAGATTAGATTACAATGTACATGTGTCTTTGCTGACTGGTTTGTTTAGAGTTGTTTTCTGTGGTTGAGGCGGAATGGAGTTTCAGATTTCTTTATGTAATAATTGCAGTGCGAAGATTTTGGGGAGCTCGAATCTTTAGACGTGTAGTTTGTTTTTGGAGGTTTAAGTCAATTAGGCAAATGGATATGGATAGCGTAGGATGCAAAGGTGATGAAGGTGCTTGTGGTGGCTTTTTGTCAATATAATTGGTGTACCTTGATCATGTTAGGTGAGTTTTTTGTTTATAGTGCCTATGGTTGTCCCTACCAGAGTGAATGGCAGCACCCCACATTCCCCACTAGGCTAAGAAAATGTTAAGTGTGTCCCACCCTTGTCGACTTTTGTGTTTGTAACGTTCTGTATACTTTAACAAATGGAAGAAAAGAGAAGTTTGAGTGTAGATAGTGGAGTTTTATAGCTGAGTGTTGTGTAGTTATGATTGGTCTGAAGAGGGCTGCATGTTATTAGTAGCTGTTGTAATTAATATCAAATTCAAATTAAGTCTTCGGACAGTAACCATGAATTTAAAATGATTATAGCAAAATAATTAAATCGTTTTTTCTTTTACTATGCGGAAAACAAGGGAGAACCATATATTGCTTGAATAGCGAAACCAACTCCAACGCAAACCCTGAATATTGTTCTTCCGAATTAGACACTCGTGCTTTGAAAATGGTTTATTGCTAGGCTTTGTTTATTGTTTATGTTTGAATTTGCTAATATATTTTGTTATACAATATACTTAATTTCAAGGTTTGTGTATAATAAACACTGATAAACTATTAATGACCAATGGAGAGAACTTTATGAATTTAGAAACATGGTGGTGTTTGGTTATCGAGATCTGAGAGTAGGTAGATTTTTGTAAGAAGATTAAGAATGTGTGCCTTCTCTGCTTCCTATAGTTGAATCCGCTAATTGATTCTGAGTAATATATCATTGATTGGATCAGAAGCTTCTTCTCTTGTTTGAACACTTTGCCTCACGCCACCTAGTTGGTCTCAGATTGAGTTTGTTCTCAAGACGTTGACCTAACTCGGTGCGCTTGGTTGACATGACTAGGAGTAAGACTGAGGTATATACATAGTATAAGAAGATAATACTGTGTTGAGAGGTATATCGCAAATGTGTATCACTCGCTCCTTAGAAGTGTGCGAGAATGGCTGAGGATCTGCTATTTGGCTCATGTGAGGGTGATTAAAAGTATTCACAGAGAGATTGAGTGGAGACGAGGAGATAATGGGCTGATACAAATCTCTCGACGGTGTTATGTTTATATCCACTGATTTTATGTACCAGTTCGTTAAGGAGTATTTCTGATTCCGATGACCTCCTCTCTCGAATGGTGCTGTTTCTATAAGCCTTTTCTCTGAAGGGAACCCGGTGGTTGCGTGATTGTTATGTCGTCTGCGTAAGATATGGAATTGTGTTATTGTGTTGTCGCTTTGAGTTTGATTAGAGCTGAGATTCTCCAGTGAGAGATCTGGATGTTTCAGGTTAGGTCGAGGAGAGCTATCGAACAGGTGGAGGTTACGATAGGACTACTGAGTAAATAACAACAGGATCATTATATAGCGCTCCCTCATCTTTCGCTACTGATAGTAATGATTAACTTATCAAGTATAACCCTAAGAATCTTCTTCCATAGTATTTCTTTTCATAGGATAAGATGAAACATTTTATGATCTTATACATCCTGTAATGACTAAAATTCTTTTATTACATATAAATTCCCATATAAAGCTTCTAAAAAACATCCTTAATTATAGGATGTTAACCATTAGGTAAAAAGTGTGAAGAGTTTACATAATCAATGTGTAGATTTTCCAATATGGATATTAGTGGGAATATTAACATTTCCTCTGTGTTATGATGTCTACGTATATTAATTTTGTTGTATGAATGTAAGGAAATATCCTAAAGTAACATCATTTCCCAAGAAACCTTTTTTAATAGATTAAGTAACCACATAATGGTTGAAATGATAGTATTTTCTTTACATGTGCTATTCTTTCATCATTCCTACATTCTGCTCCTAGCATATGCGGAGAGATTGCGTTTCACGCATTGCTTCAGGTACATAAGGCAGGATAGAGTTAATGGGTATGTAAAGCATCGGAATAAAAAACCGGCGAGTAGTGGTATGCGAATCTACTGTAGAACAACGCTACGCAAAAAGATACCCTTCCGACAGGCTTACCCTACGTCCACACTCTGATGATGAAGCCTATTATATATAAGTGATGACGCTCGTCTAACAGATGCAGAAATAGCATCATACCCATAATAACACCATGGTGACTCTACGAGGTACTTAGCGACCGTCTGGTATCTATCCAGCTCACAGGATGGTACCTTAAATTCTTTCATATCCTGAAGGGTTCAGTCCCCTGCCCTAAGAGGCGATGCCATGGCCCTATTTACAACGCGAGTGAGCACCCAAGATCTATGCAAAAACACACGGCGCGCACTTCGCATACCTAAGTCAAATATCGCAACCTTGTATTCTACGCCTTTCTCTTCGCCATAAAATCTGACACCAGTTTTTCTTTTTTCGACTGTGTTCAAACGCGAGTATTCGCCTTCACCTGCCAGACTCTCCAAAGTATCGCACTTATCTACTGTCGGTCTCCCAGCCATATAAAACCACAGTTATATTGGGACCATATTTGCTTTCCGTTGCTTCGGTTCCCCAACACACTCTTACTCCCTATACCCGCTTAACCAACCTACTATCATTCATCCCTTTCCACATGAGCCAACCACATCTCAGAGCAAATAATAGGCTTTCATTTTCTCCCGTACTCTCTACCTAATTATACACGCCTAATTCCTATTTTCCACCAACATCACAACTACTCCTCTAATTTATACTCTCTTATTCATAAGCTACTTTACTCGTGTGCAAGTTTCTCAGTCTCACCCAGCCATATAAGCGACGCCCACTATAGTGACCTTGGTGGACTGCCAATACCGGCACACCACAAAACTAAATTGTTTGTAGCTTACAGGATAGACCACAATTTTGAGAAAACCACATCAGTAATTACCTGCGTCTGATTATAGAGAACCCCATCAGTCTCTATATTTTACGAAACCGGATGACTGAGCTATTAAGGTTTTTTTGTTTTGGATATTAAACTTATTATTTAAAATTTACATATTAAATTACTAGATTTAATTGTTTGTTGTTTTTTTTTGGCCTTTTTTTTGAAGAGAGTATAAAAATATATTGTAGGGTAGCAAATTAGTAAACATAGGGAGGTTAGATTGAGGTTCATAAATGTTCATATTAAAGAAAGAATGTAGAGATACAACCTTGAGGAATTATGCCAATTTTACCTGGCAATGGATGTGAACTTTATTATGTAAATATAACATAGATATGTGATTATTAATTGATATTACTATTTCCAAATATTTATTATTATTAATTATTACAAAAATATATAAATAATTATATTATTATATATTAATATTAATTAATTATTTTAATTAATCTATTATTATTATTATTATTGAATAATATATATATTATATAAGAATTTCAGCGAATATTATACATTTATTTGATTTAATTTTCTATATTTAATTTCCTTTTTAAATTTAAGATTTCAAATTAATTTTATAATATTTATCTTTTAATTTCGTTTAAAATTCATTAACAAATATAGAAATTAATATTTATTGTGATAATTTTCGTCATTTACTTCATGTATTATTTATTAATGGACTTTAAGGAGATTCTTATTATATTATGATTTATTTTGATTATTTTATGAGTTTTTTATATTTATCTATTTATACATAAACAACAAATCAAATTATTATTATTCATATCAAATATTAATATAAATAATTAGTTACTAATTAATTTTCCGCCTTTTATATAATATCCACCTATCAAAGTAAACCAAAATCGTTCGAAAAATTGACAAATAGAAAATTGCTAACTAATTGCAAGATTACTTATAATTTTGGGATGAAAGAAAGGTCTTCAGTCTTTTTATCGCTGTATGTATCTAATTTTATAAAAAGATGGCGATTATTTATTTATCCATAAATAAGGACTATGGGTTGTTGTGCGTAATTGTGATACTTTTATTGTCTTTTATTTGTTACTGCTTACTCTTAATTACACTAATTCTACTCGATTTTCTAAATCAGATCGGCAGTCGCTTGCAGTTGCTTTCTAGTTGAAAGATATATCTTAACCTCTTAATTTATAGAACCATGCATATTCCTCTGCGCCACTCTAGATTGACTATCCTAATCACAAAATTATATCGTAAAAAGAGAAGACTCCAGTCACCGAGATATAAACAAAATAATCAACATCAGATGTTGCGGCCATTAAGGAGTAAGTAGGTGGGGTCGAGAGACTCCCAAACTCTTGTGTAAGATGTATGCCTTGTCGTTCTCACGAAGAAATTTTACTTGATGATAGTATCATATATTATAAAAATCTATAACTTAAAACAATACCTCGATCAGTAGGAAAATTACATACCAAAACCAAGCGTCAAATGAAGAATTAAGTTGGATCGTAGCTCAGACGCATTGCGTGCGTATGGCCAAATATTCATAATCTCTCGGTCAGGACCACAGCGATGAGCCAGAATTAATCTACCAAGGAAGACTACTAATTAGGTGTAATGTAAGACAACAATAATGTTGACGTGTTATTCACTTCAATCCACAGAAGAGTACATTGAATGCTTTCAAGGTTCCTTCCAACAGTCATGCCAACCAACTCTGAAACCACTCTTGAGGGGAGCGTAATAGACAAATAGGGAGAAGTCCCATTTGAATTTCTTAAGGGAGGAAGGTCTTGTAGGATTTGTGTGATGTCACTGCCTTAATCACTGCCCTATTAGCCTACTAATTACCTGCAAACCCCATGTGAGAGGAAACCCAGCATAATTTCGACTCTCTTTCAAGCATGGACCAGTACAGGTATTGCTGAATTATTGAAGCCAAGGTATTCTAAGAGGATATATTCTGAATTGCGAGAAGCACACTTTGAGAATATCAAAAAAATGGTAACTAATTCAGACCTGGTGAGAATTACAATCTTAGAAATTGAAGCAAGGCCACTAACTAAACTGCAAAAATAGATGGGAACGCTGTAATTTATCACCAACCCACCGGACTAAACATCAATCGGTCATGTCCGTTAATAAGGAATTTTCTTTTAACGCGATAGCCCCCAAAATTACCGGATACAGCATCAATTCTGCCGGAATTATTAACAAGATAACTGGCTGAGTATAAAAGGCAGTATCCTGGAAGAATATAGGAATTCTCACATAAGAAGTTATGGGAACACCAAGGTCACGGACCCACCTACTTATGGTTTGGATCTTAATGTCAGAAGCTAGAAACGTGCGTACATGTTCCAATTGATTCTTTAAAACAGTATCGCTAATGAGACCAACTCCAGCGCTACTGTCAATCATGCAATTAATGAAACAGGATTTGTTTCGGGACAAAGCAACAGGGGTCACCAAAGGGTCAGTGGTAGAAACTTTGGCTTTAATATTTTTACTAGGAGAAACGTGAGGAGACACGTGAGACTGCATTTGATAAAGAAAAATAAACTTAACTTCATGAAGAAAATTAGACTTTAATGTAAAAATAAATATAGGCTTTACTTGACAAAGAAAAATAGACTTTACTTGATAAAGAAATAGAGACTTTAATATGAAAATAAATATAGGCTTTACATGACAAAGGAAAATAAATTTTGATGGTTAAAAAATTTATAGAATTTGCCCGATAATGATAGATAGACATTATTTGATTAAGAAAAATATACATTGTTTGGAAAGAAAAATAGACCTTACTTGATATAGAAAACTAGTCAATACTTGATACTTGATAGATAAAAATAAGGATAAGCTTTCCAAAGTCCCCACAAAAGATCGAGCTTATCTTTCCATAAAAAGAACAATGTTCAAATCCTCTTGTGTAGCAGTACGAATTATCTTCCTGGGGGCACAGGAATTAAAACTCGACTGCGAACACAATAGATGGCTATCCCAGTGGTTTGGCTTATGTCGCTGGTGGGTATTGTGCCGGCGCGTGGGAGAAAAGTTTGACAGTTTACTGGAACCTAATTACCCCCTTTATCACACTTAAGCACTGAAACAATGCCGTCGTCTCCATATAATTATTTATGATATATTGGTATAAAGCACTTTCGATGCTTGATGTTATAAAGACAGGCACTCTTTACCCCTGCCAAATCATTTGTGGGCCAATAGGGAGAATCGGATGTAAGAAGACATTAAGCGAAAATTAAGAAAAAAGATATAAAATGTGATATTGATTCATTATGCTAATTCAGAGTCGAGAGAAACTTTCAGATGCAGACTAGAATGAAGAGTATCTTATAGAGATCAGATATAGGACTCTAAGACTGCTAAGATGTGCCAGCCGAGCAAAAGAATTTAGGAGCTTCTTTATAATGAGGACTCCGCCTGAAGATAGAAGGAAGACATAGAGAGATTAAGCAGACAAGAGTGAATTTAAAGAAAATACTGTTAAATGTTTTCTCATTTATATTTGCATTCATGAATACCTGAAGACTACGATATCAAAATTCTTCTTTCCCAAAAAATTTTCAGCTTTTATTAATTACAAAATTAATATTTTTCCTGATTAACGTGCATTAGTTTCCGTATCTCCCGCGAGTCGAAGGTGGTTGGTAACATTGAGAGGGGGATCGACTAGTGGCAGTACTCGATTACTGATAAGGGGTCGGCCTTTGGGGACATATTTCTTCTCCAGTCTTTCGTTTTTCTCTGCAAGAAGGCACACCCCTCTTTCACACCAAAAACCGAGACAGTCCAATTCGCCAGTTTTCCTAGTATATTTCTGAAGGTTGTTGAGAGTACCCCACAGGAGTGAAGAGTAAAAACCTTCTCAGACTGCTATAAGCGGAAGGAGTTGAACCAGCCTCCGTGCCCTCGTCATTGCCCATGAGAGTGCGGTTCGCCTCAGTGCGCTTCCTGATGCCAAGAGGCACTCAATAGAGATGACATTGTTTGCAATAAGAACTAGGAAGCTAATCAATCTTTGAAGCAAGATAATGTACAACCTGTCTTATTTCCTGATATTCTTTCTGCTCAGAACTGTGTACACAAATAAGCACCTCTCTCTCTCATTCAGGCGTAGGCATGTATGTTCTGTAGTGTTATGGAACAGCATAAGCAAATCTAATTCACAATAAATCATACTCACACTCGAGCTAAATACACTCTAGATCTATCTTCTGTATGCGTCGAAAGTATTTATATATGAGCGTAATTTTAACAATATGGATAGGAAATTTTAGAAACTCATAGTTCAGCACGTAGAAATAAAGAATGTTGAAAAAGTAAGTTTCAGAGGAATTTATAATCGAATTGGGTATCATTACTTAATATAACTGAAAACCTATGGTGTTCATTATAGTATAGAAGACGACGAGATTGGAATATGATCGTAAGGTTGATAAAGGTCTCTAGAAATACGAGGTAATTAGAAATATACTACTTTACTATATATAATTGTTAAATTACTTTACTATTTCGTATGTATCAGTATATATAATAATTATAAATTACTACTAAACATTTATTTAGTATATATATATGTGTATATGAATGATTAAGTTGAGTATTTATATAAAGCGATTATAATATTTCATCTTATATCGATAACATGTACTCTAAACTGTAGGTATAATACATGTGGTATGCGTATCTTTGGAAGGGTATGGTTCATTAATCAAACGTCGTATATAGAGTATTTGGAGAATCGTAAATAAATTATGCGATTACTTTATATGTAGATAACTAAGAAAAAGTATTAATGTGCGTCAGAGTATATAATATATGGATTTATATAGAGACTCATGAGGTATATAAGACTCATACTGGTTATTATAGAATTATATTAGGTGTACGAATAATTTATCGAGAAATAGTATATACGTTATATCAGAGTAGTAGGTGTGCAGCCATTGCCCGCCGCACTTACTTCAAAAAATTGTTTTTTTTGCAAATTGTCTCCGTGGGCTTTTTGAGGGTTTAGAAAATAAAGTGCCGGGTGATGAAAGATATACGGTTAGTCTGTAGCAATAATCCTACATTCCGACAATTGAAAAACTGCCAACCCTAATAATCTTATATATTCCATCCTAAAAACTGATTCTCCATTATTTATCTTCCAAATACCCTCTTGCGGAACAGATTCCTCAAGGGTATATTAAATTTATTGACCTATCATACATATCTCCATCATTTATTCTTGACCTACAGCTTTAAATCATATGTAATCAAGTCCAACAATAAACATTAAAATAATTAAACTCAAGCCACAACTCACCCTTTGATAAGGGAAACTTCTTCTTGAGTAAAATCCTTAAGCATGATCTTCTAGTTCTTTGGTCACATTTTATTTATATTTCTGTTATTTGCTTTTTATTTCTTATTCCTTCTTTAATAGTATATTTCTGGGAAGTTGCTTTTTCAAATTTTTTTTTTTCTCTTGAATTTACTTATTATTTTTCTTGTGGGAAAAAAAAAAAAAAAGGAGTATAGTGGCAATCGGACGATATTTGATAAAAAAAATGAGTCGTTTATTTCCTTTATGAGTCTATTTCACTTTAAAATGTTAATGTATGTAATGTATTGCACAATCCAAATTACTTAGCCCAGAATAAAAAGTGTTTCTTTTCATGTTTGCTTCAGAATTGTTTATTACGCATTGGACAAGCTCTTGCTCTTTCAATGTCCTCATAAATAGCTCATCCTTAGTACCTTGTTCAACTTTAAACCTCTCAACTTCTCAATTCTACCACTTCCTTCCTTATCCCTTCCTCTCCCATCCAAGCCCCCACTAACTTAATTTTAACATTCAGAAGGCATTCATTAGGCATTCCTGCAAAAGAAAGTGGTAGTGGCAGCCAGATCCAACTATCACCAGTCCTTTAGTCACCTTCTTTTGAAGACATGCGGACATCCGATGTGGGCTTCTTCTCCCCCACACATTAGGATATAAGGGATAGAGAGTCTGTAAGATGTGTTCTAGAAGAGGGGTGGGGATAAGTATGTTCTATATGATATATAGATAATTTAAAATTTGATCTTGTAAAGATGTGTCTTCGAGATGACTTTCTCCCTCAACATGCTAAAAACAAAGGTACATGCTATATATTAGTATATATATATATATTATAGGTCTATATATAGGGGTACAACGAATATATTTAAAGTAGAGTAATATAAAATTATAGAAAATTTAAAATATAAATATGTCAGTAATATGTATATTATATATAATAATAGTATATGATTGAAAGTTATCATATATATATACTACTAGTAAACTATATATGATAAGTATAGTAATAATAATGTTACCCGAGTGGGTGCGAATCCCAAAGTCAAAAACTCTTTGTTCTTCGGGAAATTCGACATCCGAATAGACCGAAATTGGCTGTAGAATACCAATGTATATATAAGTCAAACATATGTGTGTGGAAATGCGTTGAATTCGGAATCCGAATTCTGAATCCAGCAACCTTTCGGATTCGAATCGAATCCGTGTGTGGTGTGTGGAAAATGTTCGAATCCGAATCGATACGAGAGGAAAAAACCCGGGTGAGGGAACCAGTAGTCGTCGGGGAAAATGTAATGCGAATCCGAATCCATATAAAAAAGCGTTAGGAATAACTGTGAATCCGGAATTCAGGAATCCTAGTTATTCAATTGATTTCAAATATAGAACTGCTTCAGTACTTCCTCTCTTTAACAAGAAACGCTCTTCATCATATAATTTATTGTTATATTGAGATTAGAATATCATTTACATAATTATATAATGAACAAAATATTTACTTTTGTTTATTTCATATTATATCATTTTTTTCTAATTTCTACTAGTGATGATGAATTAACAAATACTATAGTGTTATCAAAACGCTAGAAGTAATATACCGCTCCTCTTCTATGTATTATAATGTAATATATAATAATAAGTAGTATAAATATATGAAGTATAGGTGATACACATAATTTTATGGATTGATTTGAGCTCTTAATAACAAGATACAATATAAGTCCCTGTTGTGAGCAGTCACGTACTAATCAATAACTTCTTTTTAGTATTGTTAGCTGAGTAGGTGGTAGTGAAAAGATAGGATTCACTACCCCTGAACGCTACATAACATAGATTGAGAATTTGATATAAATTCAACCTTATTATAAGGAATTTTTTATAATTATAAATCTTGGTAAGTTCCTACTGATATAAAATTCAAAATGTATGATATATAGCATCTAAATAACTATACCAGCTATATAGAGTGTATCATAATAGTCTCTCTACAGCTCTATCAACTCATATCAATTTCACAAATCACCCCTCACAATAGCTACTAGGCAAACAAAAAGGAGAACATTACCGTTGCTGCATGGAGAGACGTATTGCTGGGTACCAGAATATTTTTCCGCTTCTGCTGTTCTTCACTTGACCTTGAGAAAAAATTGTAAAATTTTATATTATAAAAAACCCCAAAAAAAAACACAAAAAATAAAAAAAATAAAAAAATATATCTCAAGAATACCACAAAGTTACAAGTAGACTACACGCCAAAAAGAATACATCTCTCTTGGAAAATTCTTCGTAAAGTTCTTAGATAGGAGGAAATGTAAAAAAAAAAAAAAATTATTGTTAATAATGTATTTCAGATCGTTTATACAGAGTGTTGGATTCTGCGTTGCTAAAATTGACACGTCACCATTTTATTGAGTGTGTAGGGTTAACTCAAGTTAAAGTATAAGATAGATCTTATTCTATTAAATTTTGTCTTTTTTATTTTACTAAAGAATACCCAAGGGAGTATTTTTGCAATGCACTTAGTGAGGTTATATGAGAAGGTTTGAAATTATACGCAGCAACCCGGAGAGATGACAGAGATACGGAAAGGGTCTCAATCGGCCACTTTACCTTTATCTTTCGCGGGATCTTAGGGAGGTTAGGAACTAATTCCCCCATCCGGGGAGGGTCTCCGAAGGAACCCCCGCTTTTTGGTATTGGGGTGTCGCGGGTTCCTCCACCCCTCCCTATGGGGTATGGAAAACGCCCCCCCCTGTGTTCCCATCGGCTCGAGATCCTAGAATTACTCCTAAAACTCATACAAATTAAAATATATATAGGTTTTACAGATATATAAACGTATATATTATATATAATATATATATATATATATATATAATTATATATAATAATATATATAATATATATATATATATATATATATATATATACTTATATATTATATATATATATATGTCCCCTGCCTCCTAAAAAAAAAATAGCCCAATATTTATTGATTAATTATATTATTATTTTTTTACATTTATCCTATATTACATTATGATTCGGCTTTGATCGAGAGTGGAAACGTGCTTACTACCAAACATGTTTATGAAATTGGTGAGTATTATATTAGAAATATGATTATTATTAATTAATTAATGTTTATTCTGGATTTGTTTATATTATTTTGTGTATATAACAGAGTTATTATAATTACCTATGTTTATCCGCAAATAACTTTAATATACTTTTGACACAGTGGAAGTATATCAACATATCGTTATTCTAGTTTTCCCTGTAATACGTAATCTGACTGTAGTTTTTGAAGATATGAGGTAAATCTCCAGAGATGATAGTTGATTGCTTGTGTTAAACCAAAAATCACCAATACTTAAATATAATAAGAGAATTAAGTTCTAGGATAAGACACCGAACAACCAGTCGAATGTGAGATAAAAACTGATTAACGGAAAATAAATTGGGATCAAAAATAATTAAAGGAAATACTTGAAGCTAGCATAAGATTAATATAAAAAAGAACAATCAGTAACATCTTTAAAATATACAAATTAGTAAATTAAATTAATTAATAATAAATATAAATGAGAATTAACAAAATATTATATATATATATAAATATTATACATATTATCTTTTATTTTATAGTTATTAATAAATATATATATAATTGAATAAGTAGTTTCTTTTTTTAATTTTATACATATTAAGTATATATATATATATATATAAATATAGTATTTAATGAACTAATTTAACTTACGAGAATAGATTGCCGCGTTGTGTGTGTAATATAACGTCACGAGAACATGTTTATTCAAATATCCATGATGTAGGTAAAGAGGTAACTTTAACCTAAGAAGTTAGGCAAATTTCAAGAATTCAGACTATATTATATTTTTTTACTATATATTCTATAAAGTAGGGAAGATAGATATAAACATGAAAATAAAATAAAAAATTCATTCTCAACTATAGATATTGGTCAAAATCTATTTTGAGTATAAAATATAAATAATAGGATATGCTTCTAAATGGAATCATAAGTATTTAGTGAAATATAGCCTTATAACTGAGAGTAATATTATAAGTCCCAAAATTATTGAAATTATAGGTTTTTTGTGAAGTGATTATTTGTAATATACATATATATAATAGGTCCCAAAGATAATTTTAGAATTGACCCAAATTAGAATTTGTAGTATCTCACAAAAGTCATCCATATTATCTTGATTTTGTCACAGAGAGCATTTTTTTTTATAAAGAATTGATCATTATTTCATTCCAACTATATATATTAAAAATTATAGATCTAGATTGTGTTACTTTATGAGAGGACTTATATATAAATTGGCTATAGATTTCTTTAATTTTCCTATAATTAAGTATAATTGTGATAAAGTATATCAGAGCTATTATTTTCTTGAGTAATAATTTAACTTACCTCCCTTGCACTTGAAAGGTAGTGATTTGAATTTTTAATCAGAAAGATCAGAGATTATATTATGTTTAGTGATATATATTATGAATTTTATGATCCGACTGTCGTAATATTTTGCTGCATGTATCATGATGTTTGCAAATCTAAACATAACATTAGAATGTATGTTTGCTGATTATTATTTAATGGAGCATGCACTTTTCGGTAAACGTCAACTACATATATGTAAGCGACTCAACGTATGATAAATGAAATACCAATATCCATTACTTTTCTCCCTTTAAGGAATGTACCAAAATAAATCCTGTGAGAGATAAAGGAGATTTTTATAAAAAACCACTGAACTCCCAGGCTGTAAACCTGCCTAATTGTAATTTGATAGAGTGTCTTTTTTGAAGAATTCATAGCAAATACTCTGAAACGAGGTGCTACTAAAACAAAATACTAGAGGCTATTCGATTTATATAGTACAAGATGTCTTAGCCGTTTTGGAGAAGAGTAGTTAAAACGCGAACACATAAATTAGTTTTTGTAGAATTTAATATACTATCTGCAAGTTTCTGTGTGTATACATGGGTGTGGACTGTCTACAAAATATTTGGTACATCATAGGAGCAAAACGATGTTTTAGAGATTGCAGATAATTTATTTTAACTTAATAAAGGAGCCATTCCACGGCTAGAGATAATTGTTGATGAAATGCCAATATCGGCACCTCCCTACCATATTGGTTAATTCTTATACCTAAATTCAATAGTGATATAGATGATTTTATAGGTGATAATATACTATTAAGCTATATACATTATTGGCCTTCCTGGTTTTTTTTTTTGAGAAAATAAATATTTTTAATCATCGATATATAGATAATCCGAAAAAATTGTTATGTTAAAACAATGGATAAGATAATTATCCTAAATGCATTGTGAGGGATGTATTATATAAGAAGGAAATATATTTAACGATATTAAAATTTTGTATGGATCGGTATACATACTAAGTAGGTTATTAACTAAATGCTTATTCTGAATATAGTGATATTTGGTTAAATAATATATTTAAAAAAATT
>JABUQX010126897.1:22500-31313 GCA_015478945.1 Trachelipus rathkii | reverse complement strand
ATATAATAATAATAATAATGAATCAATAATATAATAATAATAATGAATAAATAATAATATAAAGTTGCCGATAACAATCAGCAAATAATATTTATAATATAATATATAATAAATAAATTTTATAAATAAAAAAATTTTGAGATCTACGGAATAATAATAATAATCTTTACTTATAATAATAATAATTTGCAATAATAATAATAATAATTAATCAATATTAATATTACATAATAATAATATTTATTAATAGATAACAGTATAATGAAATGTCTAATGATTGATGCTATACCTCATCAAATAATATAATGAATACATCTCTAATGAAATCATATAAATAAATAAATTCATATGACAATTTAAGTCAATAATAATATATAGATCAGTCCATTCAAGTGAGTGCATATTATAGTTAATAAATATCATAATAAATGGCTACATACATAACTCAAATTAACTCAATGATAATACATAATAATAATAAAATAATAATAATAATCTGTTTAATAATGGCATAATACTCAATTACATAAGCATAATCATAAAGAATTTAATAATAGGATTAATAATTAATAATTAATACATAGATTTCGATACTAATATATAATAAACAAATATAATCTAAACATAGTATATAATATATAATAATTAAAATAAGTATATGATAGAATAAAATAATGAATAATACAACTCGCTAACTTGATCAATAACTTAAATAGAAATAATCAATGAATATAATAATATCAAAACAATAAAGATTCATACCAGTAATTGATTAATAATTAAGAATAAATGAACTAATTATCATAATAATAATCATAATAAATAATAATAATAATGAATCAAAATAATTATAATATTATAATATATTCATATACAAATGAATGAATATAATATAATTAATAACTTATATATAATATAATATAATAATCAATAAAATATAGAATAATAATAATAGTAATAATAATACATATAATTAATATATTAATTAATAAGAATATTATGGATGATTGAAATAATACTAATTAAATTATATAATAATTAATTAATAATAATTAAAAATAATAATAATTAATTAATCAATAATAATAAATAACATTAATAATAATGATAATAATATATAACACCCCCAATAATAATAGTACAATAAATCAATCAATAATAATAATAATAATAAGAACTACAGAACTACAGAATCAATAATATTCAATAATAATCCAATAATAATAATTTATTAATAATAATAATAATAATAATCAATATAATAATAATAATAATAGATAATAATAATAATATATAATTGAAATACATAATAATACATAAAAATAGATATAATAATAAAATTAACAAATAATAAAATAAATAATAATAATAATAATAATGCTGATAATAATAATTAATTAATTAATAATTAATATAATAATAATAAATAATAATAATAAAAAAATTATAAAATTCAATAAATAATCAATAATAATAATATATAATAATCTAATATATATAACTCACCTCAATAATATTAATCACATATAATTATAATAATAATATATAATAAATAATAATAAGTAATAATAATAATACATAATATAATAATTAATAATATAATAATAATAATAATAATAAAATCAATATTAATAATACGTTAGCAGTAAAAGATATAGTGAGTGAATAGAGATTAATATGATATTAATAATATTTAAATAATAATAATAATTACATAATAATAATAAATAATAGTAATTAATTATAATATAATAATAATAAGTTAATCAATAATAATTATAAGTAATAATTTCCAATTTTTAATATTGGTCGTCGCAATATCTCTTTTAAAAACTTATTCACGGTAAAGAAATTATACTTTGCTTGACATCGGCTTGTATCAAATTTTACACACTACCTATGACTATAGCAAATTTAATTATAAATACAAGAATAATTTTCCCTCCTTCTAGATCTCGAAGGGGTCTTATACATGCCAACACTCTCCATTGTGTTGTCCTTTGGAGACCCGAAGTGATAATTAATACAATAAGATATAAGAATTGGATAATAATAAACCAATCATTACATAAGTAATAATAAAAATAATTATTTTACGATATTTAATGATACATTAAGTATAATATCAATAATATTGAGACATATCTGAAATAAAATATATTAAATAATATAAAAATAATATTAAATATTTCTTAATCTCTATAATACAACATATATAACTATAATATTAGCTTATATCATAATCATATAATACATATATATAATAATAATAATCAATAACTTCAGATAATATATAATAAATATTAATATATTACTAAATCTTCGATTGAAGCTATTAATTTTAATACAAAAGATACTATTTTAAAGGAAATGCATCACAACATTTATTAAGTAATATGAATAATTTAATAATAATAATCGAATAATATACTACGATTCTCTAATTATAATAATAAGTAATTAATAATTTAATAATAAATCAATAATTATCAATAATTAATAATGTAATAATCAATACACATAATACAGTAATAAAGATCACAGCCGGCACCAATAAGCAATAAGATTGATAAAACTAGTAATAGAGATTAATAATAAAGAACACAAAAAATACAGATAATTTTCACCCAATACCTAAAATGAAACCCTCACGTCCCTCGTGATCTGCATTAATAATAATTTAATTAATTTTATATAATAATAAAATAATATCAATAATAATTAATAAATAAATTAATGAATTAAATAATCCTCCAATAATAATAAAAATTAATATATCCCAATAGATAATTAATAATTACTTAATAGTCATCAAACAGAACGAATTAATAATAATAAATAATATATAATAATAATAATGAATAAAGAATAATAATAATAAATTAATAATAAATTAATAATAATAATACATAATATAATAATTTAATAATAATAATAAAATAATAATAATAAAATTAATAGATAATGTAATAATAATAATTTTAATATAATAATAATAATATATATATAATTAATAATAATTACTGATAAAATATATCCAAATGGATAATAATAACACGAAAGAAGCTATTGAAGACAACCCGACATATCTTTTATGTATCCATCCAGATAAAATACATAACAAAACAATCATTAATAATTAATAATAATAAAATAATGAATGATAACCAATTACAAGAAGAAACAATATTAAATATAGAAGATAATGTATAATTAATAAATAAAATTAATTAATATAATAATAATGATAATAATAATAATTAATAATAATTAATTAATATAATAAATTAATAATAATAATAATAATAATATAATCAATAAATGAGCTTATATTTTTAACCAATAACGAATAATATAATAATTAAATAATATAATAATAACATAAAATAATAAAAATAATAAAAATAATAAAAATTAATAATCATTACATAAATTAATAATAATAATTAATAATAATAATAATAATGAATAATAATAATAATTCAATAATAATAAATAATAAATAATCAAAATAATATAACAAAGTAATATTACATTAGCAGCTTTTTGATGCAGCTGTTTTGAGTTACTTGAAAATTGGCAAACCTATTCAAGTAATAGTATAGGTACTTTATATAGCGTTTTTTGAGTTACTTGTAAATGATATTAACGGATGAATTTTCCATTTTTTAATTCTCGAGGGTAAAGCGTTATAGCTTCTAGCACTTTAAAGGCTAACCTGGCTTGCGTAGCCTTTTTCTAACCTAAGAAAGGAGGATTTATTTTACGTGAAGCCATATTTCTTAAGTAATGCTTATGTCTCTGTTGAATCTTGTTATGATGAAAGTTATATTAGAGTTACCATGCCATTATTTTTTGTCAGAAGTATCTTGTGCTGTTCCTTTAATAGAGATAACTTCAATAGGGGTCTTCAAATTGTAACATTTTAAGTTTTTTAAAGTAAAGGTTGCTGTATGCCTCGATAGAAGTTTTCTAGTTGGGCTTTCAAACGGTCTGATGAAGGGCGGTATTTTGCATCAAATTAACCATTTTAGCTGATTTGCTATAGGCTGATGCCATAGACTGGAAGACAATATAATAGATGTGGGTGTATATGTGCATAGTATATCTTCTTCAATATGTATAACGGAATGAATTTTTTTAATTTGACTAAAGTATATACATATATTTGCTAGTCTACTCACTAGGCTGCGTGTGATATGTTCTATTGAAATTGTTCATTTTTCAATCTCACGTTACCCCAAGTGATTTTAGGCATTTTGTGACTCTTTGTTCAAGTCAACTCCTTTAATTTTTTATGTTTGAAATTATCAGCTATAGGCTTTTGTATTGCTTATTATGAATGTCATGACGCTGTTTTGCGAAGTCTATTAGTGAAGTTTATTAGAAATCTTCCCATGTTTGTGATCTTATTTTAGACGGTTTGCTTGGCTGCTTTTAGACGATAGTGTAGCCGGATTTCTTTCCTTTATTAATATTGACATAACTGATCAATCAGCACATATTGCAGACCATAAAGATTCGTGTGAATTAAAAATCACATCTATTGGTACAATGTAAAATAATAATTGGTCGCAAGAGATAGACTCCTTGCTGGAAACACCGCAAGTGTTTGTAGTGTTCAGAGCATGTTTCACGCTTCATTTTCAGCATACTGAGATCTTCCACTGAAGATATGTATTTTATAACATCGTAGTGTGTTTCCCCTTTATTCCCATCGATTGCATTTGTTCATAGGGTATATTTCCCATTGATCTACTTGTATCCAAAAGCTTTTGAAAAAGATCCAACTAAATATAATGCAGTTGAATTATTATATCTTTCACAGTTTTCACTTATATTTTTCAAGTCAAACAAAACAAGGGCTTTCAGTAGTGTTGATCTGTTTTCTTTCTCAAACCAAAGTTGGAAAGGTCGTGATCAATATTATTCGTATTACGATAATTTATTATTCCGATTTAATACTAGTTTTTTTTCGAGTATTTTTTGCTTAATGTAAGTGTGAATTGAAATCGGGTGTCTATAGTTTTTTGGATCAGTTCTTATCACCCTTTTCATGTGCAGGTGTGACACTGAGACCTTTTAACGATTTCTGGGGGAAAATTCCCTTGGTAAAATGACGATGTCTAAGAGATCTTTTAGGGCGCGACGGCAAATTATCGTCAAGCTATGATTTTTGGTTAAATTGTGAATGGTATGGTCATATGATGTAATCACTTTCTATATTTTGTAGTTCAGTAATTGATCGTTTTACCTTCTGAGACCGTAACGATTTTCAAATGAAAGAGCAGAATACCGTAGGTCTCGCCAAATAGGTTTCAAATTGAGGATATTGGCCTAAAGTGGCACTGTTTGATAATTTTAGTATTGCCATTAGTTACGAGTAATTGCTTTAAGTTCATCGCAATTTTTTTGTTGTTGTTAATATTCTCTCCGTTTGTTGTTATAGATTTCATTTTATTTTTGGCTTTTTTTTGACGTTATTTTTGATTGACTAGATCATTAATTAATCCCAAGTTGAATTTTGTGGTCGTTCATGATATACATTTTAATCTTATCTATTACTTTGTCACATTATCTTCTTTTGTTGTTTCTTCAAACAATTCTTCAATGTTTTCATACTTGATTATATAATGCATGGTATGATACCTTCCTTTATCAATTTCCTGCTAGAGTTTTATATGTTTGTTGTATTATTTGGAGTTTCTCAACTATAAACTCTTGTTGTCTATCCATTGATTTTTTAATCCTCTTTGTTGCCTAATTGTTTTGGGTTTTAAAGTGAAGATGTGAATCATATATATGTAAAATTTAAGAGTTTATAAAGCATGGTAGAAGTTCCATTGAATGGAGTCGAATTTGGTCATTCTGTATGTGATGAAAAGGTCAACTTGCATTTTAACTATACTATATTCATAAACAGTACGTTCTGCAGATTCATTCATCGTCCTGCGCTATAATTGGTTATCCAGGTCAGTAAGTGTTTCGTTTGGTTTAATTCAATGTAAAATGTTATTCTACAATACAGGGACCGGATGATCGTCATATCTATTTTTATTACAAAAAGATTTGGCTCAGCCAAGACGTTACTTTTGAAATTTTGTCAAGATTAGCCGTTGGTATGTCTGTCTTCAAAATTGTTAATTAGGGCGGGACACCGTTATGTAAGTTGATTTCAGGCCTGTTTGGGACATCATTATATTTGACTAGCGCGTTGCTTGCCTAGCGATAAGGAGAGGTCATTATAGCCTACATCATGGTTGTAAGTCACCACAAACGCTTCGTGGTATGCAGTAGATGTTGTGGATGTATATTCATCCAGTGAGTTAGATGCAAATTCAATTTCGACCGCATTAGGGGTCGGTTACCCTTTAATCCCACATATCACTATATTGAAGGAATTTGTTTTCAAATTCGAAAAGCTGCCAGGATTTCCAAAAGTTATCGTCAATTTAGATTAAAAACTTTCCTTTTTGGGGTATCACGCAAATCTCATTTTTTATGAAAATAGCGAGACTCCCCCCCCTCTCTTGTTTTTTGGTCTAACAATATGAAATCCATTATATCCTTTTAACAAATGCACTTCTTTATTGTGTTCATTAAGGAAAGTCTCGCTCAACACCACGCAATCAAGATTAATATTTTGATAATCCAGATAATTTAGGAAATCATCATAATGTTTTTGGAGGCTTCTTACATTAAAATGTAATAATGCGAAATTACTTAGTTCGTCTGTGTTATTATTAGCTTTTCTTATCACATCTGGGGAGGTGTATTCAGTATTGTGTGTGGAATTGCTAGAAAGAAGTATCATAGAAACTTTCAGTAAATTAAATTATCCCAAATGCATAATACACCAAAGTATCGGACAAGCCAAAAATATATTTAATAAGGAAAATAATGCAAACAATAATAAAGAGTTTAATAAATACAAGTATACATTAATTACAAATACAAATATCAATTATAAAACATCGAAATTAAAAATAGTAACTAAAAATAACAATAGATAGATAGATATTAACAGATTGATATGCCCCAAAATGGTAATTCAATATCCATGTGCCGTGGTTTAACAAAAGAATCATACAGGTTGATTTAAGGTACTAAAGGTTCCCAATGGGTCCATAGCGCAATTTCAAGATTATGTCACTTAATTTCATGGATGTAATAAATAGATGAATAGGTAGGTAGGTAAATAGAGCTGATAAGTTACTGGTGTGCGGATAGCGTAATAGATAGATTAGATAAGATAGAAATAGATAGATAGATAGATGATAGATAGATAGATTAGAAAGGCTATATTGATGGGTAGATAGGTAGAACAACATATAACTAAATATAGTGTCAGAGATTTAGGATAGATAGATTAGATAGAAATAGATAGAGAATAGATAGATAGATAGATAGATAGATAGATAGATAGATAAAGGAAATGTGGAATATTTATAGAGATAGATAGATAGAGATAGATAGATAGAGTAGATAGATAGCATAGAGATAGAAGATAGATAATTAGAGTTGTAGATAGAAATAGTGAGTTAGATAGATTAGATAGATAGATAGGTATATAGATAGGAGGTAGATAGGTATATTGATGGGTAGATAGGTAGAACAACATTTAACTAAATATAGTGTATTCAACATATATAATAGGATAGATAGATAGATAGTAGATAGATAGATTAGATAGTGATTAGATTAGATAGATAGATAGCGCGAATGAATACAATAGGTTCCTAGAATAATATATTGATTAGATAGAATAGATAATCAGATTAGATACAATGATAGATAGGAAGTAGGATAGCACTAGATAGAGTAGATAGATAGATAGATTAGGAGTGTATAGATAGATAGATAGATAGATTAGATAGATAGATAGATAGGGTATATAGATTAGGGAGGGTAGATAGGTATATTGATGGGTAGATAGGTAGAACAAAATATAACTAAATATAGTGTCACAGATAGATATATACATAGACAGATAGCATAGATTAAAATAGATTAGATAGAAAGAATAGATAGATAGAGATAAATAGAATAGATAGATAGATAGATTAGATAGATAGATAGATAGTAGATAGATAGATGAGATATATATAGATAGATCTAGATAGAGAAAGTGGAAATTAAGATAGAGAAGATAGAATGTGTTGTCTCGAGGTTATAACTAGCTATATAGATAGGATAGATGGAATAGACAGATAGCTAGTTAGATAGATATATAGATAAGATAGCCAAATATATCTTATAGATAGTTAGTTATGAATAGAAAAGCCGCTTTGAAAATAGCATAGATAGATAGATTAGATTAGATAGGGTAGATAATGAATAGACGAGATGAGTAGTATTGAGACTAGTTAGCAAGATGGATAGATAGATCTGGACGGATAACGAAACCGTGGACAGATAATAATAATAATTAATAATAAATAATAATTAATAACTAATTAATATAATAATAATAAATATAATATAATAATAATAATAAAATAATAATTAATAATAATAATAATAATAATAATAAAAATCATCAAGATATCAAACTACAATATTTGCATACCATACTTACTCTGATATAATTACAATCTATTTAGATTAATTAATATTGAGAGCTACCTAAAAAATTCCATTTTTGATACCATATATATAAAACACTCATCGATATAATTAATAACGATTAATTAATAAGAAATAATAATAATAATAATATAATAATAATAATTAATAATAAATAATACATTATATATAATCTTAATAATATAAATAATATATTAATATAATATAATAATAATATAATAATTTTA
>JABUQX010126897.1:0-15000 GCA_015478945.1 Trachelipus rathkii | reverse complement strand
CATCCATTATTTTTATTATTATTTTATTATATTATTATATTATTATTATTATTATTTATTATTATTATTAATTTATTATTATATATTATTATTATTATTATTATTAATTATCATTATAATTAATAATCAATAATTAATAATAATATAATAATTCAATAATATAATAATAATAATAAATAATACATAATAATATATAATAATAATAATCAATAATAATCAATAAATAATAATGAGTAATTTGAGACTAACATAATTTGATAACTAATTTAATCCATAATAATAATAAAATCATAATAATAATAATAATATAATAATAATAATAATAATAATAATAATAATATTAATAATAATATAATAATAATAATAATAATAATAATAATAATAATAATAATAATAATAATAATAATAATAATAATAATAATAATAATAATAATAATAATAATAATAATAATAATGACAAATAGAATAATATAATAAAATAATAATAATAATAATAATAATAATAATAATAAGTAATTATAATTAATAATAATAATAATATAATCTAATAATTATAATTATAATATTAAATAATAATAATAATGAATAATAACAATTTCATTGTACTATTAGTCTCAATTAGGATAAATTTTTTTTTTTTTTCCTTTTAAAACAACGACCGGTTATAAAAAAAATCTGTCGTATTTTTGTTTATAGGCAAGAATAATTAATAAAGAAAATAAAATCATTATTGGTATTTTTCCTTTCCTCTATAATTGTTAACTTAAAAATGATCTAAATTGTTTAATAAGATGCGAATAATTTATACCCGATATTCACGTTAATACAAAATGGGAACAAATCAAACATTATTCGAAACATAGCCTCCAGAAAGAATTCAGGTAAAATATATGACAGGATATGAAGAAACAAATATTTTTAATAATGATTGGTTTAGTTGATTCACAAACTTAATTATGGGTCCCACAATTAGTAATTAAAATTTATTTGAAGCCAGCCCAAAACACGCACACAGTTACTAATATATATATATATATATATATATTTATATTATAATACTATATATATATATATATATATATATATATATATATATATATATATATATATATATATATATATATATATATAATATATATATATAGTAGTTATGGAGCCACTTGCGCGATGCCACCCTATTTTATATGAAGGAGCAGAGCTATCGCCGTCTGAAACTTGGTATTATGCGTTATGTGTGTGATAAGCTCGAATCCGTGAAAATTTCAAGTCTGTAGGATGTATATAAGGGGTGGTCACCCCCGAGGAGCGTAGCCGCACGCCCTTCGTTTATACCCTTTTTGGGTTTCCAAACCCGAGATTGAGTTAAGCCTAACGAGAGTTAGGTTCAAGCGTGATGACGTAATCTCGTCGGAGACGAGATTACGTCAGCGCGCGAGAGCGTGAGCATACACCTACACATACACATTATTATTATTATTATTATTATTTTATTATTATTATCTATTTATTATTATTATTTAATTGATTATTATTTATTATTATTATTTATTATTATTATATTGATATTATTATTGATATTACGCTTCGAAGCATTCGATTTCCGAAGAAATCGAATCTGAGGTCGGAAAAAACGATCCCTTGAAGGCGATCGTTTTTTTACGCACTCGACTTTGCCTTCCGCCGTGGTTGCTTCTTCGCATTCAGTTTCTGAGGTCGATATATATTTACAAGGGTTAGGGTTATCCGCAGAACTTATCGTATCGTTGTTAAAATTTGGAGGCATGCGCTAGATGGTAACATAACCTCGGTGTATGCGAAGTAACACCCCCATGGGTTCCCCCGAAGGGGGACCCCACCCCCCTTCAAACATTAAATATTGACGTAGAAAGCCTGAAAACTCGGATACAATCTTCATATAAGGTGTCTTCACATCATATATGCGGTTAAATATCGTACACACCCAAAGGAGAGTCACCAACCATCAAACCTGAAATCTTGACCATAGGGAACGACGATAACCCTACATCAAGAAAAAAATATAAAATAATAGAGAATAGAATAAATAAATAAATAAAGAAAATTTCTTATTCTTTTTTTGTATAACTTACAATTTACGTTTTTACAATTATTCACCCTAAAGCAGTAAATTAACTAATTCAAACCACTATCCAACCTCCCTCCTGACATCTGTGATCTATTGATCTATTGATTAAGGTCAAATTTTTACTAAAATTGTAACGTTTTACATTTACCCTAAAGCGAGTAAATCACTAAAATCAAACCACTATCCAACCTCGCCTCCTGACCATCTGGTGAGTCGTATTGAGTCTATTGATTGAAGGTCAAAATTTTTTGACGTTAAAAATTGTAACGTTGTTACGATACCCTACTAAAGCATGTAGAATCCTAAATACAGTGTGTATTTCCTCAGCATTTGTCATAGTAATACTTAAGCATGTAACGTACTTAACGTTTACGAATGAAACAGTTTGCGATGTAACCAAGAGTATCTTAAAGCAACACATTACCTTCGAGAGGAATAAACCCAGTGGGGGATGGCGCCCCTTTGAAAGGTCTGTGTAATCTGGCGAGGGGGATCTACCCGAAGGGATGTACGGAGCGGGCTTGTACCTCCGAAGGAGGGGTAGAGGACCTCAGCCGCTTCGGGCTAGGCCCAAAGCCGCGCTATAACTATGAGCAATGTTGGAAATAGACACTGATTTGTTAGAGATACATGGATGAGTGTTTGTAAGATATTACTGTGTTAACTGACGATGATGTGTGTAGAAATTCGTGAGCCGTAGGGTTAATAATTTTGGTTTGTAATAATGTTAGGTTGCCCGTATGATCTTTTGCTATGTCGTTACGTTATTTCCTAGGTCAAATGATGCTTATACTCGAAAACGAGGTGGACAGCTTGGATGAAGATTGTGTCAATTCTATTGTAGTTCAAGATGGTGGCAATTTCTTTGGATAGAGTGGTCACTTTGTTAAGGATTTGTTAGGTAATACGGCGTTTACTGTGGCTAATATGCTTCGGAAAAGTGGAACATATCCGAGTATTGTATGACCTGTTAGCCCCTTTACCTTTGATCAGTAGGGAATTTTTTCAGGATGTTAGCTGATTATTTATACGCGAGGTATGTTAGGTTGGATTTGTACATTATATTCCGAGTCGCGGTTATGATTTGTTAGATATTGATGCTAAAACGTTTGTGGTTAGAGCATATGATTCGTTAGGTTAGTATATAAGAGAAGCTTATTTGTATTGTTATGTGTGTGCAAAATGATACTTGAAATATGAGCTTGAAATCAAGAGTCGAATAGAGTCCACAGGCGGGTGGGACGCCGGTAGGGACGCAGGATGGGTGTTTGATTTACTGGATGTTTTACTGATGTTGAGCTGCCCTTTAAAATCAGTAAATTATTACGCGTTTACTGTGATATTTACTGCAAAGAACTCATTTATGTTTAGTGTTAGGCATAAAATTTTGTTATTTGTTTGTTTGTTTGTTAAAACTTTGTATGTTTGCCGATTATCGCTGGGGATATGATATAGACGTTGTTGATGAATTGAATTTTTTTTAAATGCTTACGAAGTTGAGCTAGAAAAACATGTTACGTCAGCGATTTAATTCTTGTCAGTATGATGATAACAGGTATGTAACTTTGTTAGAAGTATTACGATGTGATGTAAAATTAACATTGATATGTTAAAGATATGGCAATGAAAAAGTCGTGGAATAGGTTTACGTTTTGGACTGAAGTGTTATGTACTTACTGTTTGTAAGGGGCGTAGAGTTTGTTAATGCTAACAGCGTTTATTCATGCTTAAGTTGTGATAGATTCGTCGTGTACGATATTGTTCTGTAGTCCATATGATGCTGATGGTTGGAGCCTTTATTAATATGAAACCTTGGTTATTGTATAACATGATAGTTCGAGGTTGGTTAGTATATAAGAGAACTGCATTTTTGTGCTATGTTTACGCTAAATGATACTCTAGAATGCTACGTAATAGATGTCAGTATGTTGATGTATAAAAATGGTTAACAATGGATATTGTTAGAGATATGCTTGAAAGAAGTGGGAGTGAATAGGTTACGGTTTTGTATGCTTTGCAAGGTACTTTACTGACTGATGTAAGAGGAACTTTGTTAAGTTAGGTTGTTTATGCCTAGCGTAGGGGTGGTGTTATATTTGTTATGTACATAGATATTCTTAGTCTGGGTAATGCGGTATGTGGCTTTAGTTAAGTGGGAAACAATGTACGGTTAGCAGAGATTCGGTTGGGTTGGAGTATATAACAGAAACTTGATTTTTGTGACTATGTTATTGTTGTTGTGGTGGTGTGCTAACGAGGAATAGTGATACCGCGCCTTGAACTGATAGCGCAGTTAGTGCGGTTGGTATTCTTGTTTACTTTCCTTCTGATTGCGTGATAAAAAAGAAATCTCGTTGACCTTTGTAGATTGTTGGTATGACAATGCCGTGAAGTTTCCGTCAGTATAGACAGTTTGTTCGCGTGTGTTGGGTATGATTGATCCGTCTCGTTCGTGCTCCGTGACGGAGATGTCCGTTCTTACGAGACCTCGTAGGAACGCGGCAGACGAGGGCGGGGGTGGGGGTGTGTCAATTACATTTGTTGCGATTGAAGAACGAGATGGAAAGCAAGTATATACTGTATTCGGGGATGGGGCGCAAGTAAAGACCTTTATTCATTTTGTGTGAAGGGAATTCCTCAAAGCATTATCGACAGCGGTTTGAAGCTTTGGTAATAGAATGAGTATGGTCATCTTGAGGGACATCACCTCCTACTGAAATCAGAGGTGACAGCTTGAGAGGTTATAATAAGAATAGATGTTGCCTGTTCACTGCATCGATAATGGTTAAAGTATTGCATGTACGCAACTATTGTGAAAACCCCATGATGCTGTTCACATTCATGCGTACGATTATAGGTTTCACTGTTCAGTCATCTGAAAAATATAACAGCTTTGTTTGATATGAAAAAACGACTTAAAGTCTCATCTAAAGATGTTGACATACTCGAAGAACTTGATTCATTTATACTCATGTGTAATCTACCGCATATTTACACCGAAACATGGATCGGTTTCCGGTAATAATGGCCAGTATACAGAAATAACCTTAATAACTATCAGCCAGGATACGTTTACTTCTCTCTGGCTTGAGCGAGTGAGTGCTGTTGAACCGAAATATGCAGGAAAATGGTTTAGTGCCGCTGGTTTGTATTTATGCTTACATCCTATCGGATGGAGTTGAAGTCTCTGCTGAGAAACATTTATAGACTTGCTCAAATTTTCACAGAATCCTATTGTCCCCTGGCTGATTAGATGATTAAATATTTAAAATAAAAAAACTTATTATTGTGCTTGAATGTATTTATTTATTTTAATGTTCTTTTATGATTGAAATGTATGGGAGTGTGTGAGTGAGGGCAGGCGCTGGAGAGAGAGAAGGACGTGTTGTGTGGTAGCGGTGTGCGCGCTGGTATGTGACGCTTGTGGGGTGGTGTTGTTTAGTGAGTGGTGTGTGTGGGTTCTGTGGCGTTTTGTAGGTGCGTTTATGCTGTTTTGTGTTGGTTGTAGGAGGGTGATGTGTATGTGTGCAAGTGATGTGGTATGCGTGGTGTAGCGAGTGTAGTGAATAAAGAAGCGTGTTAGCTGGTGTGTTTGTTGTGCGGTTGAGGTGCCGAGTGGTGAGTATTTGGATTGTCAGTTGGTGTAGATGTTATGTGTAGTGCCGTAAATTTTTTGTTTAAATGAGGTGTGACGCGATGAGTGGAAAGAGTAGAGCGAGTTTGTGTGATGGGGTGTAGGAGGACGGGGATGGCGGGGTTGAGCGCGAGGGATGTGTGGTTTGGAATAATTTTGACGTGTGTTGTTGTTGGATGTGTTGATGTGTTAGTTAGGCGGGGGTGGTTACGTGTGGTATTTAGATGTCGTAGAGACTGTGGTGTGAGATTGTTAGACATCGTAGATGCGCGTGCTCAGGTGTTAGTGCTGTGTGTGTGTTGTACATGTATGGGTGGTGTGGTGGCTGTGATTGTTCGAGTGTGTGGAGTGCCGGGTGGGGGGGGGGGGGGGGGGGGGGGGGGGGGGGGGGGGGGGGGGGGGGGGGGGGGGGGGGGGGGGGGGGGGTGGGGGGGGGGGGGGGGGGGGGGGGGGGGGGGGGGGGGGGGGGGGGGGGGGGGGGGGGGGGGGGGGGGGGGGGGGGGGGGGGGGGGGGGGGGGGGGGGGGGGGGGGGGGGGGGGGGGGCGGGGGGGGGGGGGGGGGGGGGGGGGGGGGGGGGGTGGCGGGGGGATGGGTTAGCTTGTGGGATTAATTGGAAAGACGCGTTTATTGTATGGTTAGAGTATACTCATTGGGTCTGTGATGGATGAATGTACATCGGACGGGTATGGTAAATTTTTGTCAGGAAGGTATTACAGTGTTGAATGTGTAAAGATAGACATTGTTATGTAGGAAAAGAGTGGATATAAGTACGGTTTGGTTGATATGTGAGTATTTTGAGTTTGACGGTGTTACTGTTGTGGTGAAGGGGTGTGAAACTTTGTGTTAAGCGGGTGTGACTGTTTAGTTGCGCGGTTTGAGATTGGTGTAGGTGGTTTGTGGCGTTGGGGTTGATAGGGTGTCGATCGTTCCGAGGGATGGGATGGCTAAGTTAAGGCTTTGATAGGCATGTGGGATTTACGGGTGCAGTGTAAGAGGTGCATAACGATGGATGGAATGTTAGAGATTTGCTTGAAAAACGTGAAATAGGTACGTTGTGTGGTGCAGTGTTAGGGTTGGACATTTAGAGGGTTTAAGGTGGAACTTTGTAATTTAACAGTTTATTCATGTGTAAGTTGGTAGGTTTGTCTTTGGTACGTATTATTTCTTATTTTCATTTACACCGATGGTTAGCTGTATTAGTGGAAACTGTATGTATGTTAGGGAGAGTATTGCGGTTGGAGTGTAGTGGGATGATAGGTTAAACCAATGTTGTGAGTAAATTGTTTGGTTAAGGAGATTTACCATGTGAGATGGAGAGGAGAGTTAGACGATGTATGTTAGCAGATGTGTCGTGAGTAAGGAGGTATGAATAGGATTCGTCTTGTGTGCATGGTGTTAGTACTTTACTGTGGTGTGGAGTAGTGGAGAACGTTGTTTAACGTTACAGTTATTCCTGTTTAAGATGTGTCAGGTGTCGATGTGATTATATTCTTAGTTAGTGGATGCTTAAGTAAATCTTTGGGATTAATGTGAAAACTTGTACGGACATATAATGATCTTGTAGTAAAGAACTGATTGTGATGTTGATGTTGATGCCAAAGATGATACGTCAAAATGCGAGGCGTGTGGAAGTCGAGTAGATCAATAGATCAATAGATCAAGGTGGGCCAGGAAGGTGGGGGATGGGATGGTGGTTGGGAGTAAGGGTGGTTGAGTTTAGTGATGTTACTGCTTGAGGTATGAAAGGACGTGTGACAATTAGTAAAAAGATTTGACCTTAATCAATAGATCAATAGATCAGCAGGGACGCAGGGAGGGGGGAGCGTTTGGATATGGGTTGATTTAGTGAGTTTACTGCGTAGGGTATGTTTAAACGAGCGTATACAATTTTAGTATTAAAAATTTGACCTTAATCAATAGATCAATAGATCACAGGATGTCAATTGAGGGAGGTTGGATGCTGGTTTGATTTAGTGATTTACTGCTTCAGGGTATGTAAGAACGTTACAACTTTTTAGTAAAAATTTGACCTTAATCAAGTAGATCAGAATAGATCACAGATCGGTCAGGAGGGAGGTGGATAGTTGCGTCTTGATTAGTGATTTTACTGCTTTAGGGTATGTAAAACGTAAATTTGTAAGTTATAAACAAAAAGAATAAGAAATTTTATTTATTTATTTATTTATTTTTTATTTTTATTTTTTCTTGATGTAGGTTTCGTCGTTCTATGTCAAGATTTCAGGTTTGATGGGTTGGTGACCCCCCTTTGGGTGTGTACGATTATTTAACCCATATATGATGTGAGAGTACCTTATATGAAAGATTGTATTAAACGATGTTTCAGGGCTTTCTACGCTCAATAGTTTAATGTTTGAAGGGGGGTGGGCGTCCCCCTTCGGGGCGAACCCATGGGGGTGTTACTCGTATACACCGAGTTATGTTTACCATCTAACCATCCTCCAAATTTTAACAACGATACGATAACGGTTCTTCGGAGCGCTGGGCACGGCAATCAACAGTCGGAGTCTGAAACCGGATCGTTTTTTCGACTCAGATTCGATTTTTTCCTTCGAATTGAAAATCTTCGTCGACGTAATAATAATTTAATAATAATCAATAATAATAATAATAATAATAATAATAATAATAATAAATAATAATAACGATTGTGTATGTGTAGGTGTTGCTCACGGCCTCGCGCGCCTTGGACGTAATCTCGTCTCCCGAACGAGAACTTACGTCATCACGCTTGACACCTAACTCCGTTAGGCTTAACTCAATCTTCGGATTTTGGAAACCGCGAGAGAGAGGGCGTGATAAAGACGAGGGCGGTGAGTGCGGGCGTGGAGGCGGCTGCTCGGGGGGGGTGGACGAGCCGCCTTAGTATACATTCGCTACAGACTGAAGATGCGGGTGTGTGTGGAGGGTGCGGTTTGTGGGAGGCACACCACAATAACCATATACCCAAGTTTCAGCGATAGCTCTGCCCTCCTTCATATTATAAAAATGAGGGTGCATCTGTCGCAAGTGGCTCCATAACTACTATATATATTATATATATATATATATATATATATATATATTATATATATATAGTATATATATATATATATAGTATATATATATAGTATATATATATATATATAATCTTATTATATATATATATAATATATATATATAATATATATATATATATAATATATATATATATATATATATATATAATGATATATAAATATATTATTTCTACTATTGAACATTATGTGGTTTAATTTCTTCGATTGGAGTGTTTCTTCTTTAATACTTTTATTTTTGGTATCTTGTGAATTTAATCTATTTATCTATCATTTTTAAACCGAGTAGTGCTCACACTCTTGTTCTTGAATAAGAGATCGTGAATATTTTAATTGTTTTTCGTCTTACACCTATATGTGATAACTTTTGCAGCTCTTGTCTTAGTTTTGCTGTTTGAATTAGATCGTATTTTAACCCGGGTATATATAATATGTATACTAGTATATATATTGTTAATTAGCATTTTATTGAATATATAGTATAGTTTATTGACATCCTAAGCAGCTGACTTAGTGTCTTCCAGCCATGCCAGCCATTCCTCCTGCACTTAATGCAACTAACGTTTGCATTTTACGATGTTTTGCTTCTAGATTTATTTCTGCATTTTAATAATGCAAGTTTTGTAAATTTACCATGTATAAGAAAAATGAGAACAACCAAGGTTACCCAATAATATGTAACAATTAAAGCAGTGTTAAATATTGGATCTTGAAGAAACTGAACCTCACAATCTGTCGGTTTTAGAGATCTAAATCCAACGAAATGTTCCCAACCGAATATACTTATAAAAAATAACAATGCTGGGATAATCCACGTCATTGCAACCATAAAAATGACTTTAGTCCTTGTTCTCCAAGCTCGATATCTAGCTGCAATTTTAACTGAGCAAAATCTGTCTATTGTTATCAAAAGAACAGTATATTGAGAGACTAAGCAAACTGTGTAATCAACTGATAGCCACAGGTCACATAATATTGGCCCTAAAGTCCATTCACCAGTTAATATGTAAACGGTATAAAACGGCATTGATACTGAACCAATTATAACATCTGTAACTGCTAGTGATGCTATAAAATAGTTAGAAGGTTGCCTAATTGCTCTCTCTACAATAAATGAAAGGAGAACCAATAGATTACCACCTACAGTTAAAATTATAGAACATGCACAGCCTATTCCAATTAAAATTGTTTGCCATAAAAGAAATGGAGGAAGAATTGTATGAGGCTCTTGTGAATTCGAGGTGTTTCTTGAACAATTTGAAGAAGAATATATACCATTGGTCCAACAATCGCTATTATTTCCTTCACTGGTATTATTACTAAGGAAGACGACAACGGAAACTGGATTGTGAGACAACCATGGAGGTCCAGTGGAAGGACTTTCCAAAGTTGTTATCGTGGATTCAAGGCCAGAAGTCATGTTCAAGACGTCACTTGTGGCAACAACATTATTTTCCTTAATTTTCTGCAGTTGCTCCTTCCTGAAAGAGAAATATATATATATAATAATATATATTTAAATATATATATATATAATATATATTATTAATATATATATTTATATATAATATATGTAATTATATATAATATTTATATATTAATATTATATTAATATAAAATTTAATAGATGTTTCAAAAATTACAAAGACAAAATATTCACAATTATTTATTTTTGAGAAATTATCTTATATTACTTGCCTTTGATTGTACCTTTGTCTGGCCACAACACACACACACACATCAACACACACACACACACCACACTTAATAATTAATAATATTATATAATATATATATATTTATATATATAATATAATTATAATATAATATATATATATATATAAAATTTATATAACACCATGTTGTAGAAAACCAGAAAACTAACAAAGTATGCATATTAGAAGTTCTAGAAATCCAAACAACTTTTTATCCTATATGGTTGACTGTCTTCATAATATCCTTTTAAAAGTTTGTAAATGAAAGAAAATGGAAACAGATGAAGGAAGAGTGTTGCAGACTTTTACAGTAGGGTACGTGAAAGAATTGGCATATCGTTTAAGACTGGGGGCAAATAAATAATTGAAGAGAGATTGAATGATCCTGTGTGAAAAGATTATTCAAACCAGCTCTCCTCTTAGATACGTTTTGTGTCTTGAGAGTCTAGGAAAGGATCATATGTCTATGTAAGGATTATATGCCTTAATTTATTCCTCTCAAAAATGGCTGGAATGGGTGAAACTCTCTACAATAGCTTCTATAGAACGACTGGAATGAAAATCAGAAAGAAGAACACTGAGAAAAGGATAGATCCCATAAGAGGAAAGCTTAGAAATTATTTCTTTGTGCCCGACTCTATCGAATGCTTTCGATATGTCTAGCGCCAAGACCAAAGATTCACCAAAATGTCGAATAAAAGAGAATTAGGAATCAGAGAGAAGAGAAAGGAGATGGACAGCCGAACGTTTCTAACGAAATCAATCTTGGCTTTCAGAGATTAGATTAAAAGATTAAGATGTTTCCAAATCTTCCATTTCATGATAGATTCGAAAACTTTAGAAAAAAGATTACGACGATAGAATGATAGAAAGAGGGTTGAGAGTTGTCCTCTTTTTTCGATATAAGTTGATTGAGTGCACGCTTTCTGCATAAAGGAATGGTCAAAGTGTAAAAAACAGAGACGAAACAGTTTACCAAGGCAGGAAGTAAGCTCAGAAGCACAAAGTTTAAGTGCCAGAGGAGGAATACCGTCAGGATCATATTCATTGCTGGTGTTGAGATCAAAATGAGCGAAAAAAACATTTAGATGAATTCACGATGATAGGTATAAATGAGGTGGAGGGAAGGAGAAGGAGGAATAGCTTCGGAAACCTCAAGAAGTATGAGCGAAGAATTGAGCTTTAATAGAAGGTAAGATGGGAGTTGTACCATCAGAATATACTAGAGGAGTGAAAGAGGATGATGTAAAGTTAAAGTTGACATTTATTGCAAAATGCCAGAAAGGGTTCGAGGAAGAGGAACCAGTAAAACCATTGAGGTTTGTGCTGAGTGAAGAGTTTTTAGCATCACGGAGAATAGATTTTGCTCAATTCCGGGATGAAATATGAATTGGAGTTTCTGGAGTTTCAATACGGTGATAATTTCTGAAGTCTTTGCGGCGAATGGCCTGAAAACAAGCAGAGTTAAACTAAGGATTGTTAGTTTTAGTTGAAAAGGGAGAATATTGGATGAACTCCTCCATAACAGAGAGAATCGCCTCAGTTATACGTTCTGCACATTCCAAAGGACCACACCCACACGAAAGCAGTTGTTCATTTAATTGAAATCCCGAAGAGTTATAAAACCGAAGTCCGACTGTGGAGGCGTGAAAACCGTTTCCTGAACTAGGTAGAGGTGCTTTCTGCGAAAGACTTGACAAAAGATATAGACCCAAGGAAAACCAGAGGTAGAAGAAGAATGGACTGGAGTATAAGTGGAGGAAAAGATAATTTAACCTTATGATATGTAGAATGGGTTACAATTAAATGAAAAAAATATGGAATCGGTAAATAATGAATATATCGTATGATAATATATATTATATATATATTATCATATTAAAATATTATTATATATATAAATATTTATAATATATTATATTATTATTTAATATATTTTATATTATAATATATATATTAAATTATATTAATAATAATTTATATATATAATATTATATATATTATATTTATATATATAAATATATATATATAATAATTAATAATATAAAATATAATTATATATTAATAATAATATTAAATATATATTATATTTATTATAATATTTATATATATATATATATATATATTTAATATAAATAATTATATATTAATATAATATTATATATATATATATATATAAATAAATATAATGTTTAATTAAATATATAATAATATTTTTATATATATATTTAAATTTATAATATTAGAATTTGATAGTTAAAATGAAGTTTATTATAATATTTTATATTTAAAATTATTGAATATAATTTTATAATACAAAGTATATATATCATCTATATTATATTTATATAATTATACTATAATATATTAATATAAAATATTTATATACATATATATATATATTGATATATATTATATATATATATATATTATATAAATATATATATTATTTATAATAATATATATATAATATTATTAAATCTTTATCTATATTATAATATTTGGATTTAGATATATATATATATATATATATATATATATTTATTTGAAGGGAGAGTCACAAATTTTATAGTAATAGTATTAATGTATATACAATTTTTTTTTTTTTTTTTTTTCTTTTTTAATAATATTTATAATATAACATTAGATATATATTAATATATAATAAAAACTAATTTTATTTGCAAATTATTTTGATGAAATAATTTTAAAATAAATTAAAAATAATGTGAAACTAATATTTCTATAAAAATACAGGAATTTATCATTAATCAACATTATATATTATATATATTATATATTATTTAATATAATATATAAATTAATATATACTATTTTTTAAAATATTTTTTATTTTTTTTTTTTTTTTTTTCTTTTTTTTATTTTTTTTTTTTATATTTTAGATAATTTATATAATATATATAATATATATATTATATTAATATAAATATATTATTAGATTATATATTAAATAATACTATTATAATAAGAAAAAAAAGAAAAGATCATTTAATATTCATTTTTATTATAATATAAATATTATTTTTTTTTTTTATTTATTTTTTTTATATTTTTTTATTTGCTATATCGAATTACATAATAATGTTAATATAATATAGTATATATTATCTTATAGATATTATATATATATTATATTAATTTATATAATTTATATATATAATTATTATTTTCGATACATAAGGATGTACCATATATATATAAATTTATAAAAAAAAACATATTATTTATTATTTATATTAATGAAGTGAGAGTGGGTAGTGTTAGGAGTGGTGATTGGTATATAATGCAGTAAGTCTGATTATATTTAAACTAAGACTTGCGGAGAAGAGAAGACAATAATAGACATTAAAATAAATTCAATTACGAACGAGGTGGTATATATTATTCATTATATATATATACTAGGGCTCCCACACAAATAAAATGCATATGTATAAAATTCTAAAATTAATTACAATTCAATAACTAATATCTAATAAGTTTGAAAACCAACTTGAGTATTAATATTAATAATTATTTTAATAATTTATGAAGTAATGGGTCCCTATTTCATACTACTAGTATATATTAATTAATTAATATAATAAGTAAAACAAAGGGAAAATAATAATTGTGGTAATTTAAATAATTGGGCAACAATTAACCTATTAACCACAATATATGAATGTTATTTCTAATTCATTTATTGTATAAAGAGCTTTCAATATAAATGTAGGGAAAATACAGAGTTTTGTTAATCTTTACTTTAACAACTTTTCTGTTCCTAGCGTATGGGTGTATGGATGGGCTTATGATTAATATAATATATATATCATAAACCTGTACTTTCCTAAATTTTTACTTGCTCCCTTCTTCTAAGTTAATATAACTGAATCTCTTATTTTTTTTTTCTATATATTAAATTTGAATTCTATAAAATAATGCTCCTAGTCTTTCATATTATAGCTGACTTAAATTATACTATATTTAGAGACATTTATATTTGACAATAGGATAACTAATATTTTGGTAGTAGCTAGGCAATCCTAAGCTTAATTAATTTGTATATTTTCAATTATAATTAAGAAAATATACATATTATATTTTAAATATTTTAGTATTAAATTTACCTGTTATTTTTTTATTTTCAATCCTAGATATATATAATGACCACTAGATTTTAATTGATTATATATATAATTTATAATAGTTATATATTATAATGATATTTATTTAAATTAATATATTTTTTATAGTTTAGTCTCCCTTATAACTAATATATATGACCCATAAATTTTATAATATATATTATAAGGCAAGGTATAGCATGATATAATATAATAATGATAATACAATTATTAAGTATACTATATGCTTATATATTATTATAGTATATAATGTATATTATATTATTATACTTACGTTGTACTAACAGTAATATCTATAACAGTTTATTGAGCACAGCATTTGGT
>JABUQX010126896.1:15000-19713 GCA_015478945.1 Trachelipus rathkii | reverse complement strand
TATAAAGAATAAAAATAATGAAGGAGACCTCAATTAATCAGCTGAAAAGCATATAAATTAAAAAAAAAAACCGCTCATTTCTCAAAACATGACAATAATAAAATACTCTTTTTAAGATAAAGATAGATATCATCAATACTCAAATTTTCAAAAAATTCACAAATTGTGAGCAAAAAACATTAAGCTTTTCACCTAGTATTCTGGCGAGAGACTGTTCATTTTTGGGGTGTTTACATTCCTACCTACACTATAAATACTCTCTCTCTCGCGACAGATGAAGGAGGGGTCGAGAGTTTGCTGATAATTATTTGCCGCAAACACTGATAATTAATGAAAAACCTGGCCCATTTTCATGCCACCGCATGAAAGGATTCTCTTTCTGTAGCAGCATTCTCTCTGTAGGCAGCCAATCTCATGTTTCCCGTTAGGCCTTCAACTCCTCTTTCACAGATTGCAAATTGAATTATCTTGCTCCTTGATGACTTTTCTCTTCAGTTTTTACGATGAGGTTCCCTGGTGGTATTCCTTTGAAGGTGAATGAGATGCAATGCAATTCGGTCATTAACTTATCAGAGTCTACCTATCCAAATCCTCATCTTCAGTAGGGTTATTTGCTGAAAAAGCCACCATCCGGTCACTTTTAGTGCTGTTGCCAGGGGTTGCAGATTAAGGTGGCTTCCACTTCTGTGCAATCCTTTTTTTTTTTTTTTTTTTGTCAAGCGAGCAAAGCCTCCTCGGTTTATGCCTATTTAAAGCATTCTAGAAGTGATCACCGTCGGAGATTTGCCATTCTTGTGGGGCTTTCGCTAGCTTAAGGAATTCCTTATTAGAACCTTTATTATTTTTTTACAAGTTGTCCACCGCCGCTCAACGGGCAGAACCCTATTCAAGAACACGGGCAGAACCCCTATTCAAGGAGTGGAGTTGAACGCCTCAAAAATTCATCTAACGCAAATTAAGCAAATGGAGCACAGACGCAGGCTTTAAGTGAGGTGAAATTAAATTGAGTTAGGGAAACACAGAGATGAAGAGAATTTCCACAGAACAGAGGACAGGAAAGAAAGAAGCACCGCAGCGAACTAGTCCGGAGTTACTAATATCAACACAAAAACTCATGTGCCCACACAGCACCCCTTGTGCTACCGAGGGCTTCGTAAATGTGGTGGTTACGCGAAGTGGATAGTTCCCTCGGGCACTTGCCGCTACAGTACCTATTGAAAAGGGATAAGCACCAACATCGCGCCGCAAATATAGAGGGTCAAGTGAACTAGAGAGCACAGGACAGTTTGTAAGTTCGTTATGGCCTTTGACTCGCCCTATCCAAAAGCCGCATAAAACCAGAGCCTCCCCCCCCAGATATGAGAGCAGTACTCCATACACAGGACGGATGAGAACCCTTGTATAGGTGGTAACTGAGAAGAGTGAAAATAAAAGTCTCGCAGTCTAACTCTAAACAGAACTCTTCAGTTTCCTTGAGGCCGCCCTAGCAACAAACCAATTTGGGTTTTCAATAACATTGCCAAATATGTTAAAGCCAAGGATGTTATATTGTCAACAGGAGAGGGACGAGAAAACCGTCCGAAAGAGATGCGGGAAAGTTAGGGTCTTAGACGAGGGAGATTTGTAGAAGTTGGGTTTTTTCTAAAGAATTAAATTTCACAAGCTTGCGAGGACCCAACCCTGAAATTCTATCCAGATCAGCGAGAATAGAATCCGAAAGATTAAAGACGAGAGGCAATTCTGAAGTAAAAGAGGGAACGAATTGAAATGAGCTTGAAGAAATGAAGGGTCAAGTCAATCGACATCATTTCCCTTGATAGAGCTAGAAGCCCAGGTTGAGAGGATCATTGATGAAAAGCAGGGAAATAAAGTAGGAGATAAGACAGAAACCCTGAGGAACACCACTATTGACAGAAAAAGAAGCGATTTGAAAGAAAGCCGATATTGAGCGACTTTAAAGAAAGCTAGACATAAGTAAGCAAGAGAAGAAGGAAAACCCAAAGGAGGAGAGCTTGGAGAGCAGTGACGCGTGCCATACCCGGTTCAAAATGCTTTGGATATGTCAAGCGCCACCCCACAAGTCTTCCCGTGTTCCTAAGGGCGGAAAATCAAAATCTGTTAAACGGAAAAGTATATAGCCAGTAGTATCTTGAGCACCGAAAAGCCCTTACTGTATCGCGAAAGGAAGGGGAAAGAGATTTCCAGATGATCTAAGAAGTGAGAGTGAGAAGCGTTTCAAAGATCTTAGAAAGAATACAAGTTAGAGATATAGGGCGATAGTTAGAAGGATCAGAGCGGCTCCTTTTTTTCGGAATAGGTTTTTGGACATATGCGCGCTTTCAAAACACTGGGGAAAGTGCTAGTATTGAGGCATAGAGAATTATAGTTGAACGAAGGGTGGGGTCAGCACGGAAGCACACTTCCTCAAAACTCGCGAGAGGAATGCCATCCGGGCCACCAGCTTCCTAACGTTTCATAATTTCCAGGAGGCTCATGCATCCAGATCATATGCAATTCTAAGTTAAGGCCAACCGACACTAGAGAGGGAGAAGGAAGAGGAGGAGGAGTAAGAGGAATACCAGAATCGTCAAGGGTTGATGAGTTAGAGGGAAAATAGGAGGCCAAAGAGAATTGATTGGCCTTTCAGTTTGGAGTATTAACAACAAGAATCATCAGACGTAGCGAATAAGAGGAGGAAAGGATGATTTACAGAAGTTGTAGAGATGTTTGGCAAGAGCGCCAGAGAGATTTTCCAGTAGGAGAACCAAGGAGCGCACTTTCGTTTAATAAAGTCGCTGATGCTGTCGAAGAGTATCCTTACAACGAATTTCTAGGTGAATACAAATTGGCAAAGAGTGATAGTGAGAACCGAGATTTTCTACACCCGATAAGCCAATTTTGTCTCTAGCCTGAATGGCCACGGAACAAGACCACAATCGAACCATGGATTATTGAGGAGAAAAAGATTTAGAGTATAGTCAAGAAAGAATGGAACCTGCTCATCTCATTAACAATTACAGTCCCACTTTATCGGCAGAAAGCTTAAAGTTTCATGGCAGAGTCAAAAACAGTCACTCTCCAAAATAGTTAGCGTAGAGCAACGCAATGCCCCCAATCGGCCCCATCAAAATGCCAGAAAACCGCCTTAGGGCAGGATGCGAGATGTTGGGGAGAGAAAGTATTAAAATAAAGAGAATATTAAGGTGCATTAGATTGCTGTATTTAAGGTGAAGATAGGTTTGATATCTTACAAAAGAAAGTTTAATTATTGTTTATGTTAATCAGGTTCACAGTGTGTTCAAGAAACCAGTTGGCCGAATCCAGAATGTGTTCTAGGTTCCTTTCATTAGTTTTATGCTCCATTATCGTTGGAGAATACTGAATGATTCGGCTTCCTCTCCACCTAAATCAGTATGAGAGGAACCCAAACATTCAGTTCAGTTTTTGTACATTGAAATCCCCTAAATAGAAGGACCTTCAGTATTGGATGAGAGAAGATATAACAGTCATGAGAAATAGTAGGTATCAAAAAAAGGGCCTGAAATCTGTTCTGTGAGGAGAACAGTAGCAGAAGCAAAAGATTATTGTAGTAGAAGGAAGAAGAATTTTAAGCCACAGAACATAACATCGAAGTTAGGAGATCGAGATTCTCGAGACGTGTGTTATAGGAGTTTTTATATTTACATAGGCACATTACTTCACCCTTCAGACGGGAAATTATAAAAAATAATTCATAGTTGGATATATTAAACGAGTTGAAGGATGAATTCTTTAGCCATCTGGGTTCTCAGAAAAGAGCATAAAATTAGGTTTTAGAGTTAGAGAGGTAGTATTCCATGGATGCAGATTTAGAGTGCAAGCCATTGATGTTGGGGTAAAGTCAAAAGAAAGCCACGCCTGTTCAAATCTGCTATCCATACCACGCACACACAATCACACCAAAAAAAAAAAAAAAAAAAAAAAGAAAAAAACAGACAGGTTACAAATAGACAAAAACAAACAGGAGAAATAACACAAAATATTAATTGTACGCAAAGACCTAAATTTTTAAAACGAAAACCCTTTTACAGCAAATATCTTAAAATATGAATAATCCAGGGAGTTAAAAAACACTCAACGCACTCACATGCTCTCCCGAAATTGCGTTTAAATAAAAAAAATTACTAAAAAATACAGTCAACTAAAAAAGTCGATCACATCCGAATACTCCTAACAAATAAGCTTGTCCAAACAGGTAAATATTTACACTAAAGCCCCAAGTTGGAGAAACCGCTAAAAATCTTAGTTAAAAAGGAATCGAGGAAAAAAAAACATAACTTGGTTTACCTGGCATCTGCGTTACTAGGTTAAATGATTTGAATCTAAAAGTTTCCATAGTTTTTCACCCAAAAAGTAAGTGTCGGCTAAGTATCGGCCATTTTAACCATTAACCGATACCTTCAAAAATGGCCGATACTACCGATACCCGGATACCGATACTCTCAGTGACATGCTTAATATATATATATATACTATTGCATGTAGACTCCATGTATAAATATTATCCAATATATATATACACAGGTTTAAGTTTTATTACACACACGCGTACAAATATTCAATATATATATATATATATATACATATTATATATATATATATATATATATATATATAACATAAACTCTAAACAAAGCTCTACGAATCATAACAGGATGTTATATCCAACCCCAC
>JABUQX010126896.1:0-10000 GCA_015478945.1 Trachelipus rathkii | reverse complement strand
CCATTCTCCGCGTCTTCACTATCGTCTACATACTTTTGATTTCCATTCAGAAGCCCTACCACCAACCATCTCTCAACCTACTACCTTGACTCACTAAAATCCCTGCCAATTCAAATACTAACGCTTTCCTTCTTCCCTCGTATTCGTCATCTATGAACATGTACGCTCCATGTTTCTGGTGAGGGAAACCAAAAACCTAAATATAATTTATTCTTCGTGTCTCCCTCATTTTTCAATCAAGCTGTCTGATTTCAGATGTTATGCTACGTATGTGGTTCGATCCTTTTAACGTCCTAATCCTTTTGTTCTAACTATCACTTCATAACACGACCATCGCTCTTGTTCCATTAATCACCCATCAGATCTCCTATCTCAAGGAGTCACCTTCAGGAACGCACGTACATCTTACGAACCAATGAGAATGATTTAACCATAGACAAATTTCCAGGACTTTCTCCTTGTACAAACACTCGGACATAAAAAACTTCCTCAATCCCCTATAATTTCTACACGTGATCTCTCCCTCGTTTTCTCCTCTTACCGTACCTCTCTGTTACTTAATAGACCCTCGCTCACCCCGATTTTTAATATAAATAAATGATATATGTAAGTCATCAGAAGATTTTACTTCGTTCGTATTCTAGCGGGATTCGAAACGGTTGGACTTCCTGACATACGTTGCTGTATTTATAACAACAACGGTAGTATATAATGCTTTAATAAACACTCTATTAAATGTGAATATGAGTTCACAGAAGTTATTACTTCATTCGTCAGCGGGTGAATCGAATACGTATTTGGACTTTCTCCGTCAGTTGCTTAGAGTTAATAATACATAACAATCCGGTGATATAATATGCATCTAACCCCACTATATATAGGCCTAATCCACTCGTCCCCTAAAAATAAAATTAGACGCTTCAAAATACGTAGTTTTTTAAAGTCACCCGGTTTTTACTCATCCCTATTAAATGCTGAGTGTACTCTAAAGGCTCATTGAGGTACCACCCCATTAAATTGGAATTGAGAGTATTAATATATATATATATATTAATATTATATAATGATGATATATATATAATATAATGATATATTAATATATAATATTAAATATATATATATATATATATAGATAATTATTAATATATATATAATATAATTATATATATTATATATATATATATATATATATATATATATATAGATATATATATATAAATATATATATATTATATATTAATATAATGTGAAGGGAGTGTGTTGGGAATCACGACCGGCTGGAGTAAATAGAGACTCAGAAAGTAGAAGTGGATTGAGTCGGTTGTAATACGATAATGTCTGCAAGGAGAGATAAGTGTGAGAGTTGGCAGAGGGAAATAAAGGTGGCTAATGATAGTGATAATAGTATGAGATAAATGTTGACGGTGGTTTTTGATATGAGGTATAATTAGGCTATTCATGTTGTGAATACCCTATACCTGATGGCGGGGCCAGAGTGAGTATGTACCTCTTACATTGGACGAGTTCTGTGTGTTTTTGCACCGAATTAAGTAGTGGCGTGCAACGTTCACGAGGAGGGGTCTTCATGAGATGAGCGGATCTTTTAGGGTGGGGTTTTCTTAGTCGAGAGATTTTTGTGAGCGAAGGCTCTGCACGCTGTATTAAAAGAAGTGAGCAAGATTGGGGTTCTCGCAAGTAAACGGGAGGATAAGAGTAAGGTTGGAAATGGTCTGGGTGAGGTGAGGACAGGTCCTCTTCTCTTTTCGAACTGTTTGATATGTTACTTGTTTTACTGCCATATGTATGACCTTTTACTCTGTGTCGCGAGCAAGTGATCTCGTATGTTCTACAGTTCACCATTACTCACCCCAATTGTATTGGGGCGAAATGTAAGATGGAATAGGATGAGGAAAGAAGAAGAAAAAAGAGGAAGAAAAATTAGTCAGGAGTAGGTGTAGTAGAAAAGTTGTGAATAGTAGCAGGTTAAAGGTTTAGCTTGGTATGACTAATTATAAATCGTATTGATGAGGAATGCTTAAAGGGTAATCTATAGATTCTCTTGAGAGATTCGGCTTAAGAGTCATTTACTAAATGATGAGTGAGTTATATATATGTTGTTACCTAGTGATATATATTGTTATTAATTATAGGTAGTTAGAGACTATGGTGAGTATCTGGAAATTAATAAGAAGTATGATAGTATTCTAAAGTTTTCAAATGTGTTGCATATAAGGACAATCTCAGGGGCATTATGCTATGACGTGTGAGAAGAATTAATAAAATGACGAGTAAATGTAAACGTATATTAGTAAGTAGTTTGTTGATGGTAGTTTAGAAGGTAAAGGGGTATATAATGAGTGAGAATAATAATGTAAAGTATGTTGAGATAGGTTAATATATTGGTCATGTGTGAGAAAGGCCTAATGAATATGATAATAAGTTACGGTTGGTTATAAGGGAGTATATATATGGAGTATTATGTATGTTAGGGAACCGACCGGCTGGGGATGAACCTAGGAAGAGATAAAGGGATTAAGTCGGTTAGTAGATACGAATGTTTGTAGGAAGATTAATTATGTATTAGCAGTTCTCGGCCACGAGCTCGAACGAATAAATGTGATGCATTATTTCGATTTACATGCAGATAATTGGCTTGGTAGCTCTACACCTGACACATCGTGCTTACACTACTTAACAAGTCTCTTTTCATTTGCGTCCAGATTTGATTCAGGTTCGATCGTGATTTCAGGTATTTTCATAGAATGACCATCTACTGCGCGAACCGATGGCGTGCTCAATGAGTAATTTGCCTTCTTACTATAACCACTATTTACTGATAAACGATTCTTTTAACCACTCATGTTAATATGGCGTTTCTTCCTTCCGTTCGCGGTCCCATGGACGCGTCTATGAGTTCGATCTTTCTTGTCATTCTCAGTGCACCGCACCACGTTTACTACACTAATTTAAATTCTGTGTATAGCAAAACGGAGCACAGAGCTCGAGTCTCATATTCCTGTATCAACATACACGCTCTAACGGAGGTTTTCCTTTTAGCGGACTTATCATCTAGTACTATTCCAATTCATATCTCCCTCCTCGTCTCTATACCTAAACCCATCGATCACACTCACAATCACTCTTCATTCTCCCACTTCTTAGGATTTTCCAGCATCTATATGAGACGGTGAGACGATAATTATTCATACACTCGTATATTATAATATATATATATATAATATATACTTATTAGAAAAACTCTATTGTTCAAGAAGATAAATGTTATATTATATATATAATACTATACTTACACGTACTACTTTACCTTTTCACAGGAAAATCTAAGTCAACCTTAATTAATCACATTATCTTTTAATATTTTCTTACCACCACCCAAAGTGATCACCTGTTGTATTTAATACTCCATCTCACTTTTTCTCGATTAATCCAACATACGATTATATAATAATGATGATAATAATATATAATAATAATAAATAAAATAATAATAATATAATAATAATAATAATAATAATAATAATAATAATAATAATAATAATATAATAAACCTGTATCTAATAAGGTGCAGTAATAAGCGAGCGTTTCTTCTTATCACAAACATAGGCCCACCAGTATTCTTGTTTGTCATCCGTGTGATAAGGAGAATGAACACTATGTGATAATTTTGATTTTCCCTCCAAGACTTTTTCCCTTTTAGTCAAACCCCGTTGGAATTTTTCCCATTCTGCATCTTCATCAACTCCATTCTTCTCATCCCTATGTGATTCCGTATCGGCTTCCTCGGCTTCGGATTCATCCGAATGTGAGGCGGAGTCATCGTCTTCGCTTTCATTATCAATGTCTTCCACTCTTTCTAGTTTCACTAAATACGAGAGAAGAAAAAATTATAGTTTTAAATGAATAAAATAATATTAATTACTTATAAGTATATGAAAGATACAATAACGGGAAAATTTGAAAAATAAAAATTATTAAATATAATTTTATTAAATAAAATTTTATTTACCTTTCTTAGGTTTAATCTTCTCTTTCCCATTGACTAATTTTTTAGCTTCCTTTAGTTTGTCACCATCTTTATCATGTACTCTTTCCTTTTTATTTTTAATCACATGGTTAGGTTTGCTTTTCTTAGTGGCTTTCCCTTTATAACTTGCCTGAGGTCTTTTCCATCCAGAACTTTTGATTGCCTAATAATAATAATAATAATAATAATAATAATAATAATAATAATAATAATAATAATAATAATAATAATAATAATAATAATAATAATAATAATAATAATAATAATAAAATTGAAGAATGGAATAGAATGGAGGTGAGATTGTGATTGAATGAATTTGGAAGTAGTGTAACAAAGCGTTCGTGAAGGGCATAGTTTCGAGGGATTGCAGGAGAGCAATAATATTACCATATAATGGTAAGGGAGATAAAGGAAACTGCAGGAACTATAGGGGAATTAGTTTATTGTGTTGTAGGGAAAATATATGCTGATATTTTGGTTGAAATAGTGCGTCTTAAGTCTATTAGGAATGATTGGCGGAGAATAAGATACATTTAGAAGTTGTTGAGAGAGATCAAATTTTTACATTGAAGCAAATGAGTGAGAAGAACAAACAGTATTTAGGTTTTATGGACTTGCAACAGTCGCAGGATAGGATTAATAGGAAAGCTCTGTGGCAGGTGTTAGTATTATATGGTGTTGGTGGTAGACTTCTGGATGGAATCAAAAGTATGTATATGTCGACAGTGAAGTGTGTATAAGAATAAATTGAGTGGAAAGTGAATGGTTTTATATTAGTAGTGGAGTGAGGCAGGGATGTGTTGTCTCCATGGCTATTTAATTTGTATATGGATGGAGTGATAAAAGAATTAGAGGTATGGGTGGCAGGGGAAGGTGTTAGACGGATGGAGAATGTAAGAGATTGAAGGGTGCCCTGCCTATTGTTAGGTGATCATTTGGTTTTGTGTGGCGAATATGAAAAAGGTTTGAGAAGATTGCGTAGACGGGTTTGGCAGGGTTTGAGAGCAAAATGTAGATAAAAGTAAGGTGATAGTAGTGGGTGTGGAGACTCCGCGATGTGAAATCATGTTGGACGGTGGCAATTGGAACAAGCATTTAGGCTACATGTTGGATGAAAAGGGAAAATTGTGAATGGTGTAGGAACGTGGTCGGTGTAACTACATCTTTGTTGAATACAAAGGGACTAAGTCTTGACTGCGACAGGTTATGTTACCGGTGCTAATGTATAGTAGTGAAACTATGGTGTGGAATAAGGTATAGATCTAAGATGAAATCTGCTCAGATGGATAATTATTAAGGCTGTGTGAGGTGTGAGAAGAATTAATAAAATGAGGAATGAACATGTAAGGAAGTTGTGTGGTATGAAGAAATGTGTAAATGAGATAATAAACGACAGTGTATTAAGATGATTTGGTCATATGAAAAGGATAGATGATAGTCGGTTGGTTAAGAGGAGGTATAGTGGTTATTGTGCTGAGAATCGACAAACTGGGAGACCAAAGAAAAAGTTGATTGAGTCAGTAAAGGTGTCTGAATTAAAGGGATACAACAACAGTGAGGGTACGAAGCAGTCTTGAGAAGCCCTAATGTGGATTTTTTTTTGGCATCGACGGGCTCTCCCCAAAGAGTTTGAAGGGGAGGTATTATGGCGCTTTCCTTTCGATTTACCTTATGCTCTTCTATATAACTATTTCATTTCCATGCATGTTAAACACCCTACTCCCATCTGTGGCTAGGTAGGATAAAGAAAGAAAGAAAATAAAACAATTCAAGCTTCCTTATGAAGCTTTAATCCAGAAAGTGAATACATTACAATTACTCTAAGTAATTTTTTTTGAGTCAATGTACAGGACCCACCACGGCTCACAAAGAAGCGGCCACACTGGGTACTCTGTAAGTAATAAGAAAATGTTTTAACTCTTACGTACAAGACTAAGGGATAATTCATCAATATGAAAATTGAAATGCCAAACCATGATCTTATTCCAAATAGAGAACACAAAAGTTATCCTCACCTGCGACTCCTTTTTTTCTTTCATTACTACTCCAGAAGAATTCGTAAGATCCACATGCTTCTCGTGAAAAAGTTCATCAAGTGAAGAGCGGTGAAGATTCACAGTAACAGTAACTATTGCACCAGCGGTAAAAACTCCACTGTTCATCATCAAAACTTTATAATATAATATATATATATATATAGTTAATAGATATATATAATATAATATAAATATATATATATATAATATATATATATATATATATATAGAAATCTTAATATAATAGGATAGCCAATATATATATATAGTATCTTTTCTTTCTTTATCCACCTTTTTTCCCCAAGATTGGGAGTAAGGAGCACTACAAGCATCGGAAAGAAAAGCAGTAGGAGAGGTATGACAAATGTCGAAAGAAAGCCCAGCCTTACCGCCCCCTCTGCAACATTAATTAGTGAAAACTCGTTCACAGACAGAAAAATCCACCCTAGAAGCTTCTTGGGACCTCGACGGAATTCTCACTATGGTAATCGTCAATGTAAGGGTTCATTTCCCTTGGCCCAGGTGGGCCCACAACCATGCCCCATACAAAACCCCGCCATTCTCTCCTATTCATGCACCTTTATTCTCGCCTCGCCAAACTCACATTTCTCTCCTTCAGACATTCGTTCACCGACTCAATCCATTTTCTCTTCGGGTCTCCCAGCCGGTCGTTCCCAACACACTCACCACTATACATCCGGCGTTAACCAACGACTATCATTCATCTTTCCACATGACCAAACCATCTTCAAATACTTCATTAATTCTCTCATTTACCCCTTTCTTCACACCCACACATCTCTCTAATACGTTCATCCCTCATTTTATTAATTCTTTTCACACCTAGCATGCCCCTATATATATATATATATATATATATATATATATATATATATATATATATATATATAATATATATATATATATAATATTATATATATATATATATATATATATAGAATGGGTGGCAGGAGATGGTGTTAGAATGATGGAGAATGAAGAAAGTGGAGGGTGTCCTACCTTATTATATGCGCTTCATTGGTTTTGTGCGGTGAATCAGAAGAGAGTTTAAGAGGATTGGTATAGAGAGATTAGGCAGGGTGTGTAAAAAAGGAGGGGTTGAAAGTAAACGTAGAGTAAGAGTAAAATTATGGTTGAGTGAGGGACGAGTCCTCGATGTGAAGTATGGCTAGATGCTGAGCGATGAAACAAGTGTCAGAGTTAAATATTTAGGATTATAGGTTGGATGAAAAGGAAACGGATGAGCAGAGTGTAGTAGGGAAATGTTTGAATTGGCAGGAAGTGGCTGTTGATTAAATCGCTGGTGGATGTAAAAGGACTAAGTCTTGAGTGCGCTAGGGTCTTACATGGAGGTATGTTGGTACCTGTGTTAATGCATAGTTGTGAGACTATGTAATAAGAAATATAGATCTAAAGTACAATGTGTTCAGATGGGAAATCTTAGGGGCGCGTGTTAGGTGTGAGAAGATTGATAAAAAAATGAGTAGTGAACGTATTAGAGAGTTGTGTGATGTCAGGAAAGGGATAAATGAGAGAATAAATGAAAGTACGTTGATAGGTTGACCATGTTGAAAGAATGGGATGATAGTCGGTTCGTTAAGCCGATATTGTGGTGAGTGTGTTGTGGAATCGACCCGATGGGAGACCAAGAAAAAGTGGATTGAGTCAATAAAGGAATGCCTGGAAGGAGAGAAAATGTGAGTTTGGCAGAGCGAGAAGAAGATGAATAATAGGAGTGAATGGCGATTTGTGAGGGGGGTATGGTTTTGGCCCACCTGGGCCAAGGGGATAACCCAAAACACTGACGGAGATGCCATAGTGAGGGGTGTCCGTCGCGTCCCGTGAAGCTCTAGGGTGGATGTTCTGACTGCGACGAGTTCTCACTAATAGGTATAAAAGGGGCGTAAGGTGGGCTTCTTTCGACTTGTTGTCATATTTTTTCTACTATTTTCTGTTTGCGGTGGCATGTCACACACCTTTACCCCCAGTCTTGGGGAAAGAAGGAGGATGATAATATATATATATATATATATATATATATATATATATATATATATATATATATATATATATATATATATATATATATATATATATATAATATATATATATGATATATATATATATAATATATATATATATATATAATATAGCTATATATATACTTATACTGATCTGAAAGTCGTTCGATAGTCACATAAAAAACAGCAGGAAAGAAAAGAAACCAGAGGAAGAAGAGGGTAAAGGAAAGAGAAAAGAAGAGAAAAAAAATTTGAAGAACGTTTTACAATCTGATTTTGATAAAATGTCTTGGAGATGAATTTATATAGAAAAAAAAAATAGATGTTTGAATAGGTGAAAATTTCAGAAATTATAAAAATAAATAAATGTGTTAAAAATTTTCTGACTTTGAAAGATAAAAAATTATTAAATTTATGAATCTCAATTGGTCTGCGAGTCAAAAAACAGTTGTCTATTCTTTCGGCAAAATTATAATCATTTTAGACAACATTTCAAAATTTGGACATGACATAACATACATATATAGGTTAGGCTTTGAATGAACATATCCAGGCCTTTATCCGCCCGCAGAAGAGGGGCTGGGAAACCCCCCTCAGATGTTTATTTTTTACTTCCCATGAAGAGCTGCACTTTGTTGCTCTCACTAGTCACTACCCCACAGTCATGTGGGATGAAGTGATTTATGTATAATAATAATAATAATAATAATAATAATAATAATAATAATAATAATAATAATAATAATAATAATAATAATAATAATAAAAATAATAATAAAAATAAAAATAATAATAATAATAATAATAATAATAATAATAATAATAATAATAATAATAATAATAATAATAATAATAATAATAATAATAATCTCATCAGCATCACCATCATCATTTGTCCTCTGCTTCCCCATAACTGGTTCTCAAACATGCACCGGAATTTCACAGCATACGTGAGTATTTCTAAAAGGAAAAGTAAAAAAACCAAGGGTATATTCATGCTTACCTTCATAATTAACAGACATTTCTAAATGAGGAAATTTTTCACAGACTCTCATTACATCATTATATTGCTCTTCTGTTAAAGTGCGTAGAATCTGTCTTCTATCGTCCGCTGGTAGAGCTACTAGTTGATGAATAGTCTTAATCTGTTTCTTTTTATAACTAACAAACCTTACTTATACAAAGATACAGAAGGCATTAGTGAAAATATGTAGTAGAATTATATATGGTATTAAAATATATATTAATTTTTCATATATACAAGTAAAAAATATATTTAATTAAAATTCTTTGTGTGAATAAATCTAAATTTATTAAGAAAAAAAAATTATTTGCAACAAACTTGAAATCTTATCTTTTGTAATAAAAGTGTAACTTAATTGTGATTAAAATTTTGCCTTAAAGTTTTAATTTCCTAAACATGCATTATCATCAAAATGATTAACTTCAAAACTGTTTTAAGTATAATAATAATAATAATAATAATAATAATAATAATAAATAATAATAATAATAATAATATAATTAATATAATTAATAATAATAATACTTTAGACTTTGTCGAGAACCACAAAACAAAATCACGAGAATTTACTGGTTCTTTATAAACGCATGAATTAGATAATGGTAATGTTAACATAATAATAAAATAATAATAATAATAATAATTTAGATAAATATCAAATATAATTAGAAATAATATGATATATTAATGGGTATTGAATATAATAATATATCAATTACAATATGTAATATAATTATATAATTAATGTAATTAATTAATGAAAATATTATTATTATTAATTATAATATTAATATAATTAAAATAAATAATTTAATAACCGTTATATATGGTAGATATCATTTCTCTATTACTT
>JABUQX010126895.1:0-21252 GCA_015478945.1 Trachelipus rathkii | reverse complement strand
TGATATAGATTCAATAATCTACTCACCCTTACCTCTACCTCCTTCTATATCTTCATTATATAGTATATACAATAATATAAGACAAATAACTAAAAAAAAGAAATTTACAAATATCTTTATTGATTAAATAAATATCATTAATAAAATATAAATGTATCACATTAAAAATATATAAAAAAAATAATGATAATTTATATAATTTATCTATAAATAATTATTATATAACTATAAATAAAGAGAACTATTATTAAATTCGTTAAAATTAGTTGTCTTTTGCTACTATAATAGAGATCATATTAATATTCACATAACTTATAAATATATATATAGCTATTTTAGAACAAATATTTCAATAAATTAATTAATATATCTAATATTAATAGTTTATTTATATATATATATATATATTATTAGATTTTGTATTGTATAAAGATCATATATAATAAAATAACACTGAATTAGAGACAGGCGTTATAGAAAATATATATTTATATATAGATTATTTTTATTATATAATACATTTATTTCGAAAATATATATATCTATTATATAATATATATAGTAACATATCATTATTATTACTTATTATTAACACCAAAATTTCTAATATTTATTCTATAAAAATTTCTATTATCAAAAAATTAATATTTTATTTATAATATTTAAATTAATAATAAGTATTCCTTTTTTAATATAATTAAAATATATTAATTTAATTGAAATTATATTTTTAATTTTCATCCTAAGTTTTAAGACTTTCAATGTTATTGACTTACTTAATCCAATTTTAAATTTTTAGCTAAACCCTTAATGAGTACTCACTCGAGCCACACGACTCCTCAGGCCGGATCCGGCCCGCACGAAAGACAAGAACAAGATTTCCCTATCGAGGTTCTTATTATTTTACTTTAAAAATACCAGAGATCTACGCGCATATCTTTCATAGTCAATTAGTATCTATATTATGAGGAAATAAAGATCTAGGGTGGCGATCCAGAAGTCTATATGGGTCTTTCAGTATTAGCTAGGTTTTCATTTTATTCTCATATAATCATTCACTACTACTCCTATTGTGATCAGATTAAATGATTGCAACGGCGACGTGCGCTTTGTTCTATGTACGCGTTAATATTTGAAGCAAAATATTTAAGAGTACCAAACATTTCAAACTTAAGATTTTAATCAAGAATCAGAAAAGATATTGAATGTGACATTAATTAAGAAAAAAGGAGAAAATATAAACGAGAGAATATTGATGTTTGTGTTATGCAGTCTTTAAAGTAAACTTATATATTAAATGTTTATTTCCCTAAAAGTCAGATTTCAGTATCTATAGTGCTACTGTTACAAGTGATGACATATATATAATATAATTTACATTAATGCGAATTGCATTTATAGATAATTATATAATTATTATATTAAATTAATTAATTATTTTTTATATTATATTAAATTAATAATTATATATAATTAATTAACTTCATTATTTTTACTGATTAATATAATTATATTTAATATTTAATTTATATAGATTTTATATCATAAATTAAAATTACATTATCTATAATTATCTAATTATAATTAATATAAAACTATTCTTAATCTTGCAAGTACAAATAATATATAAAATTATTGAATTTTAATTAATAGATAACTATTATTATTATATAAAACTAAATTCTGTATATATACTATTCTATTATATATACTATATTATAATCATGGAATATAAATTAATGTCACTAATATATTATTATATGAGGTTTTATAGATAATATTAAATACGTAATATCATAATTATAATAATGTATAGCTAGATAATTAGATAGGTTCACGTATACGTGTATAATATTAATGATCATATACTTACATAAAATCAGATCTAATTACACTAATCTAAGGTAATAGTATACTATATTATATATCATTATTATATATATCATACAATATTTATTTATATTTATAAATAATATTATAATATATATAAATAAGTAAAATGTAAATGAATATCATAACGAGAGCGCGAATACATATATAACTCAATAATCATAATATTAGATTATATATAAAGATTATTAAACTGGATAGAGCATGTAATAAATTAAACAACTACTGTATAAAAACTCAAAGTAAGTTTATTATCAATAATAAAATTAGCGATATAAATTATAAAATCATTAATAAAATTATAATAATAATAAATAATTAATAATTATATATATTATATATAGTTATATCTTCAGGTGTCCTGTCGATTAAAATATATGTTCTTCAATTTATTTAAATATAAGAATTTTATCTAGGATAACAGATAACTCGAAAACCGTATACTATATAATAATAGCGATAAATTTATCGCGATTAAAATTTTATCAGCGATAACGCACCCACCTATGGACCACAACCATCCCAACTCACTACACTTGATAAGATTCACCATCCATAATAAATAGAGGCGATATTCGTATCTATCACACTAGGAACACTTCCTGATTCGTCCTCCTCACGGGTGAGCCTATGATAGTTGAATCCAAATATGTGAAGGCTACTTACTCTATTACTTCGAAGGAATATACATCCTGTGCAGAAGTATCTTCTGAGCTTTCAAAACCCAATACTTAGTTACTGCTCTGATCTTCACTGTATTCTGCTAGGAGTAGATAAACCTATATTCGAGAGAGATACCTAATTACTGGCTATTTTATGCAAACAACAGTTCATAACATCCTTTAACTTTTCTCTCTCTATCACTATCCACCTCTCTCCATTTCACTAACCCGCGTCGCTATAGACTCACGTTGGTTCTCATTGACGCACACGCAGACACGAGGTTATATACCGAATATAGGGCAATAAAGCCCAGGCTTAGCGCAAATAAGAATTATGCTTGGCCCTGACCTCTCTCACTCAAACAAATCTAGGTCAACACAAGCGAAAGCCACGCCTTGAGCTGTCCCTTTTTTTACCTTACCACGCCATTCGCTTCATTAATTTAGTACGAGACCCTCACGGGCTAGAGCCTACTTGTTCCAGAGCAGTGCGCAAGAGAGAAGTCTCCGATCCCTTGACACACCTATCAGATATTCATCAACTAAGCTCAATTACTGACGCGAAGATCTGAGCGGACGGACACCCACAACCACTGCAAGGCTTATAAAGTGAGAGAGATCGTTTACCAAATTGGATGAGCAGGATACACAGAAGATGGAAGAGAATTCCCACAGAACAGAGGAGGGTTTGCACGAGTGAAAAAGGAAGCACTCCGCATGTGAGCGCAAAAGGCTCCGTGGCCAGCTATACCACATAATAATCCAACACAAAACTCCATAAGCTGACCACAGAGAGAGCACACCCGCGCCACTCTTGTGCTCCTTTATCGTTATTAGAAGAACGGTCGCTCAAAAGACTTTTAGGTGGTCCAGGCTCTGCCCAAACTCGAGTTGCACTCAATATGCAGACTCCCTCGAGCACCATCGATTGCCCGTCGTACCTGGATCGTATCCATATATCACAGACACATTTGAGATACTTATTTACAGGACACCTCAACATCGCTCCGCAACGAATAGAGGGTCACAGTGAACTGGAAAAGTGCAGAACAGTTTATAACTTTTGGCCTTTGACTCGAACCCTATCCAAAAAGCCGGGTGAACCAGAGCCCTCCCCCAGATATGTGAGCAGTACTTCTCATACAAGTACGGATGAGGCCATTGTATACGCTGAAGAGGCCACATGTGGTACACAGTGTATTGTGTATAAATACCAAACACAGTTCCTCGAAGACCCTAATAACAGAAACTCCCATTTCTTTGAGGCGCCATCTGCTTCAAAAACCCGACTATCGACTCATCCTAGCAACCGTTGTGAGTGAGGTTTCCAAGACATGCACACCATGACAAATTTTTTTGTTTTATGTCAAGACCAAGGATGTTTAATACGCATCTCTAACGTACTTTCCAACTTAGGTGTAAAATCGCAGTACGAACCGTCTGAAATGAGTATTACCCCGGATTACACTTACGTACACACAGGTGTATTCCTATAGAGAAGCATGCGATGACTTTAATAGTAGGATTAGTCTGAGGGTTTCTCTTCAATTAAAGAAATTTCAATGTAACTTTCTATAAGAGCATCAGAAAGAGATCCGCTCACCACAGGAGAAAAATTCTATCCAGATCAAGTACGAAGGAGATATTAGCAAATCGGTGAGAAACATACAAATGACGGAAAGCATGTTAAGAATCCACTTAAGCAAGTTCTATATAAAGAGGGTAACACAGAATTGAAATGAGTTGAAGAATGAAGGGTCGGATCAACGGCTATATGAGTGGATAGAGTTTAGATGTGCAGGAGGTGAGAAGATCAATTATGAAAAGTAGGAATAAAGTAGGAGATAAGAACACCCGATCTCATGTGGCTGAGACAAACTAGAACCCATACATACAGGTTTGAATCAGATACATACCACGAGTACGATAAGTTTAATTGCAACATCAACAATTGCCGAGAATCTCGCTAGCGGATCATCTATGAAAGAAGTATAAGCTTCACCGATCACCAATTATCACAGTCAAAACGATTAATTGCACAAGCACGCCAGACCACGCTGAGGACACTCCGAGACAGAGTGAGGGGAGCTCACGAGAGCAGACGAGACAGCGTCTGACTCACACTTCAATGCATCATCCGTCCCGATGTCTCGACCCACCAAACATATAACCCGCAAGTCTCCAATCACTTGAACACTTCAGACACTTGCCTTGAGGCTGGCGGCACAACATCTAACACACAATAACGCTTCGACTACGTGAGGATGAGAAACTGCTCCGCCAGTCTAACACCCTACACCATGAAGACCGTACCGAATACGCTCTAGCTATACGTTTACGCAAGCCGCGCATCTGTGTTAAACGGATACCTCTGCCAAAATCTCTCTACAATCCTGTCGTATTCGCACAAATCCCCATGACGCAGACTCGCCTAACACACATAAAGAGCTCCTGAAAGAAAACCATGACAGTTTTTGAGGATTGGATATCTTTAAAGGAAATTCAGCAGAAAGCTGTCAAAACCTTAATCAGGCCCAGTGGGACATATCTCACTTCTATTTCTCCTATCTATCATCTAGAGAGATATGGTTGGACCAATGTCAACGTGTTGTTGCTTCCCAATACTCATCATGCATGAGACCGGACCATCACATAGACAATTAGTAATATTGAAAAACCAAGGAGACAATAAAGAACACCCTGCTCACTAGAACACTCAGCAGATATTATAATTAACGATTGAAAACGCACGAGATGTTGTCGGCAGCGTCAGATTATCGGAGACACAAGCATCACTCCCTAAAAATCTTTCTGTGTATGTGTATGGTATATTATGTCTTTCTCGGTTGTCTCAACTCTCTGTCTTTTCTCTTATTACTGTTTCTATTTTTACCACAATTTCAGGCAGCGCCGATTCACTATCTCACGCACACCCCGATAATCTTTAAGAATGTTTATACTCATTCAAACAAAAGGTACCACCAAAAGACACTATAAATAGGGCTAAACCTGAGAAGATCAAGCGTAGAGACAGCGTCGTGACAGGTAGACACACTGCCTAGATACCGCTCTCCATCTAATACGCGTATCGAAACGTTAAGATGAGAAAACCTACTGGGTAGGCACGAGAACTCATCTCAAAACCCTATATATTATCCAGATTTTAGGATATTATTTCCTTCTCTCCTAAATTTTCAGTCCAAACTCAACTATGAGCTCGATATAAAAGGATTGTGTGTAAAAGACAGAGTAATGTATATCGAACGACTATGGCTTCTCATGAAGACTTGTTTTTGAGCAAGCCTAGAGGACGCACACGTAGAAGATTTCTATCACGCATACACGAATACAATATCTTCCAAAGGGGTTCATAAGTGTCGGCGACCTTTTTGGTCACTCTCGATTGATATACGCACCGCAACAATTTAATGTTCGAGCATTCAGCCATAGTAGCTCCACTTATCACTACGCAAATACGATACTACTATAATACTGAATTAGAAAATATTACTCAACGCAGTGCCACTATGATAGTAATCTCCCTAGACAACTCTACACCCATCAAATAAGGATACGCTAATTACTGCTACTCGCTCATCTCCCTAATGTCATCGCCAATCGAAGAGCTACCAAAGAGAGCAAGCCCGATCGCATCAACTAAACATCTAGGAATTTTATCAATCACGGAGCTTCAAGATCCAAGTCAAAAATTCTAACACAGTTCGAAGAAGGCAAATTGACTATCCTGTTCCGAGTCATTTCACCAGTAATTTCATCTTACCTGGCAGATTTACACCCACTCACACTCTGATTACTATGCACCATTCCTTCACTCCGTGGCAGAACTGCAATGCGTCATCCCTCCCTTTGCTATAACCTCATCCCCAAATACCTAATTCCTTCTTGTACCATCAAAAACCCACAGAGTCAAGATGCCACTTATGTAAATCTCCAACTTAATCAATGTATTCTAGAGTAGAAAGCGAAACAGACAAGACTTCATCACCAATCGGCCACGGAATCAAATATGTTAGAAAAGTGTATAACATTATTATCGCACACTCGCTATACGAGCACGATGAAGAGCTGCTCTCGTGATCGAGTAAAGTTAAAACCATAAAAAATTAAGAGATATAAGGTTGTGGTCAGATTACCAATACGGAGGGAGTGGTGATATTTAATAGACCCAATGACACGCGACCATTAGCATGGTTGTAATTCTAACAAGGGAAAGCGCATGGTGCGTATCTCTTAAATCTAGAATATTTGGTTATATCGCGTATCTGCGCATCGCCGGAATTGTGTCGCTGTTGCGCCAGAATGTACCTTCCCTATAAATTAGCTCCTTGCTATGCTCACCGCATCGTCATGAGTCATAACCTCTGCCTTCCAAAAATGACTGTTTCGCGAATTTCTACCTCCCCTCCTCCTACTCTCACAATTCACAGGTTATTGACGCAGGTTACTCATATACGCTTTTTTCCTCCTTATACACTCTAAAATTCAGTGCTCAGTGAGCAATCTTTCTCATTTGATAACTTCATGAACAATCTCCTGCTTTTGTACAATTTAGAGCACACATAGATCTCTGGAAATGAGACTTATAGCATTTTATATATACCATGTTTCTTACGTGAACGATGCCTACATTATGACGATACATCCATTCTTTCAAAAAATACGAGAGGATAAACACTCTGACTTGTCTTAGTACGAGTAACTCGCTTTAATGTCCAGAACTGCACAAGAATATGTAGTAGAAGGAAGAAAGTAGTAGATAGGTCTAGCTATAACCCACATATATGGCCTTTTCATCACATCGCTAACGTCTCACAATCGTGGCTAGTTCATCCCTAGTGATTTTAGCTCTTCCTGCTATTTTTACAGTTGCAACTAGTTTCACAATCATATCTTGATTTACTTTGCGAGCGTTTCTTAGTACGCATATCTTTATACTCCTTGAGAGACGGCTCTAATACAGGGGACGAGTATGTAGCTGAGCGTCTACAAAATCATGCTATAAATATCTCTTTATCCCCAACACTTTACCTTCCGTCTACTCACCTTCCTCTCCCCATTCCCCAGTCGCATCTCAACAATTTTTATTATTATAGAGCCATAAGAGAACATTAACAAGGAGAGTAGATAACCCTCCAGAAACACATATACACCCTCTACCTTTTGTACGGCAAAACTTCCATAAATTGTATCAACATCCACATATTTTTTTTATATTATCTTATCTCAAAAACAGAATCAGCATCAAAATTCCACCCCTGAACATCAATGGTGTATCTCATTACTTCAATAGATGAATATTCCTAAATAGGCCTTTTTTTTCTAAGCATACAGATATACGAGGAGTAACGCACCGGTGATCGACTACCTTAACGCAAATTCACACACCAATACCTAGCTTCTAATTGGGTATGCAAATTCCATGGTTCAGCGATACTTGGAATAAAAGTGTTTTCAACTCTTTGTTTGTTTACTTGGAATAAAGTAGTTATACTTTTATCTATCTATATATTTATTTTTGTTTTGGCCAAAAACATTTCTGGGCCACCCAGGCTCCAGCTTTTACTCGGTAAAATAGGTGAAAGTCGAAGTCGGGCCGGAGCCGGAGCTTGAGCGGAACCGGGAGGTGGATCCTGGGTATAATTTTTATCAAGAATTTTTTTTTTTAGGTAAAAAAATTTGTTACCAAAAGAAGTACTGATCAATTTTCAAATGGTGGAGAAACCTTAGTCGGAAACGGGACCGGAGCCGGAGCAGAAGCTACTGGAGCCGGAGTCGGAGCCGGAGCCTGAGCCGGATTCTGGGTATAATTTTTTAGAATAAATATTTCTTTAGGTGAAAAATATATTACCAAAAGAAGTGCTGGACAATTTTCAAATAGTGTAGAAACCGGAGGCAGAGCCGGGGCCGGAGCCGGAGCCGGGGGGCCGGAGCCGGAGCCGGGGGCCGGAGCCGGAGCCGGAGCATGGGTGTAGTTTTTTTCAAGAAATATTTTTTTAGGGAAAAAATATATTGCCAAAACAGTGCCGAAACATTTTCAAATAGTGCAAAACCTTAGCCGGAGCCGGACTCTGGGGCTGAAGCCGGAGCCGGAGAGGAGCCGGAGCCGGGGAATAAATTTTTTTCAAGAAATGTTTTTTAGGTAAAAAATATATTAACCAAAGAAGTGCTGGGCATTTTCCAAATAGTGCAGAACCTTAGTCGCGGCCGGAGCCGGAGCCGGAGCCGAAGCCGGAGTCGGAGATGGAGGTGGATCCTGGGTATATTTTTTATCAAGAAATCTTTTTCTAGATAAAAAAAATTGTTATTAAAAAAAAAGTGCTGCAAATTTTCATAATGGTGCAGAAACCGTAGTCGGAGCCGGAGCCGGAGCCGGAGCCGGAGCAGGAGCCGGATCCGGAGCCGGATCTTGGGTATAATAAAATTTTTTCAAAAACATTTTTTAGGTGCAAAATATATATTACCGGAAAAATCAAATTACCTTCCAAAAAAGTACTCATTCGAATCTATATCTCTTTGAAAACACGTGCAGAAAACCTTAAAATCGGAAGCCGAGGAAACGCACGACGAGCGAGTATAGAGCAGGAAGCAGGAGCAGAGGAGCCAGAGCCGGAGCTGGAGCGTGACACAGGATGCTAGATATTGGAGATCTCAATATATATTTTTTCAAACAATATATTTATATATTTTATAAGTGAAAAATATATACCTTTTACTATTGACGTATACTCTATTATACGGAAATAATTATGATTATTAGTCGGAGCCGGAGCCGAGCCGAGCGAGCCGGATGCTGGATATATATAAAATTATACTATATCAAAAAATATTTTTTATTAACGGATGAAAATAATATATTACTAATAATAAGAAGTGCAGGACAATTTACAATAGTGCAGCATATATCTTAGTATACCGGAGCCTAGTAAAGCCGAAGCTCATGGAGCACCGTGAGCCTAGGAGTAGGAGCCGGGGCCTAGGAAGCCTAGGATAATTTATTTTATTATATAAATATATTATTTTAGGTATAAATATAAAATTAATAATTACTATAATAAATGATGTGCTGGAAAATTTACAAACTAGTGCGAAACCTTAGTTCGGAGCCGGAGTCACGGAGCCCTGAGTATATAACTAATACTTACTAAGGAGGCAGAGTCTAGCAGTCGGATATACTGGCAATAAATATTTTTTAAGTGAGAAATATAATTAATATTATTTACCTGTGATACAGGTTATTGGCGCTATAAAAAAAAGAAATAGTGCTAAATTCAATTACGTTTATAAAATTTTCAGTCTTATACTTAGTTCGGATAAGATCCGTCAATCCACAGTGAAGCAGGAGCATTGGTTAATTATATAATTTTAATTATCATAGAGAAATATATTTTAATTAAAATGACCAACTATATTATTAATACCTATAAAAAGATAGAAAGCTCAAACAATATTCAAAATAGTGGCATATAAGCTATATATGAGGAGCTAAAGAACTGAGCCGGAGTCGGAGCCTAGAAGGCAAAGTCTGAGTAAAATAGTTAATTATAATTTCTGTATCCTCTATATATGTGCGATGAGTTATTCGGAAATTAGAGGCATATAGATATAAGGGGTAATTAGGTTCTATTTACTGGTATATATAATAATTTATAAACAATTTCTTGTTAATATAATAACATAAAATAATAAGGGTATAATTTATAAATAAAAAACAAAAAATAACACATTTTGTTTTAAAAAAAAAACTCTAATGTTTTTTTTCAAATAAAAATACAAAATAAATAAAAATAACTCAATTTTTTTTCACCCCTATATATATATATATTAATTAATAATTATATATTATATATATATTAATATATATATATATATATATTAATAATATTAATATATATATATAAATAAATATATATATTATTATATATATATTAAATATATATATATATATATAAATATATATTTTTATATATAAATATATATATATATTATATATATATAATATATTTATATATATATATAATATATAATATATATATATATTATTAATATATATATATATATATATATATATATAATATATATATTAATATTATATAATTACCGGTATAAATATATATATAAATATATATAAACCACAAATAATCTGTTTTAAAATAAGTAAGTAGTTATATGTTTTGACTATATATTAGGTACTAAATTAAATCATAGCTGGGTTTTCCCTTAATATATTAGCATACATGGTTCTATGGCCCTTATGTAAATGACTAATTAACTTATATAATATAATAGCATATTTATTAAACATATAGAGAGAGTAGAGTTAGTTCTATAGGTGCCTCAGTGACTCTGGGCCATCATATAACTACACTGTTTTAAAATATGTAGAAACCCATTTCTGAATTCTGGCTTCCTCAAATTTATCACTGAGCAACATTGACCAGTAATCTATATTACCCATCTAAATATATATATATAACCTGAATAGATTTATTTATTATAATATGTTTACTCAAATAAATTACTTATATTTCATAAGTATTGTCCCTTTTAATGCTAAGAAGGAATGAATTTAAATCAGAAATGGTAGCAAAAGAAAAATGTAATTTTATAAAATTTATCTCATTAGATAAATTTAAAAAAATTATATATATCTATTTGATCAATTAACTAAGCATGTTATATACAAATTATATTTAAATTTGTAGAAATTATAATATATATAAATATATATATATATTTAATATATATAATATATATATACATTAATATATATATATTAATATATTATATATATATATAATATATAATATAATTAATATACATATATAGATAATTGTATATATATATATATATATATATATATATATATAATATATATATGATTAATTATAATATATTAATATATATAAATTAATTATATAGTATATAATATATATATATATATAATATAATATTAATATATATATACTATAGTATAAATATACATGCTACCTATAATAAATTCTAATAAGTGATCAGAGAACCATTATTTATATAAACCATATATAATAATAACATCATTAAATAATTTACTACATAACTTAATAAATAGATAAAATAATAGATTCGGTTTAACTTGCGAATAATTAAGTATTTTCCAATGAGAAATCAATGAAATTATTTTTTATCCTATTTACTTGTTATATTTAACCAGTACCGGTGTTGGATGATGAAAAATACCTACTAAGATAATTTGTTTGCAAGTACTTAATCAATTATTAATTTGATGCAACAATCAACTTGGGTTAACCATTAATTATTAAGAATAAATAGTTTAATGAGCTTTTTAATTGCCATATTGCTATTTGATTATTGTAGATTCAGGCCAAATAATGAGAATTAGACTGGAATTTTAAATATCTAATAAACAGGTCTAATTCCAAAGAATTGATTTTAATTACATATAACTATATTATTTATTTATTAGATAACTGAATAATGAGTTTTGATAGGTCTTATGAGTAAATCATTACTCTATTTTATATTCTTTGTTTTTATATTCCACACATGATCTGAAAAGAAGGAGAGAACAGTAGGAGTTCAACTCTATCAAAAAAAATTGGTTGCAGCATTGTGTTTTCCCTCATTACTATTCAAGAGAATTATAACTTCCACTGATGAACATAAAATTACTGCCACTCTGAAAACCACAAAATATTTTGGGTTTTTTTATGTCACAGAAATGAAAAAAAATATTGAAAAATAAGAAAATGTTTATAGTGATAATATTAAAAAAAGGTAGTTACGAATTACCAGTTAGAAGGGGAATGAACAATTCGTAAGTCCCTTAACGCTTTATAAAATTCGCAATACCAAAAAAAATCTTCCGTTCCCTAACAAATTTTAATTTACTGTAAACATTATTTGTGTGTTCATTTGGAATCACCATATCATTTACTAAGAAGAGAGTTTGAATATATTTTTGACGAACTTGCTGGTTCATTTCATACTTTGCTCAGACAACAAGCCTGTTCCATTAGCTGTAGAACGCTAAGAGAGTATGGTGAGAGATTGTCGCAGAACACAGAATACCCCTTTCAATGAAGACGGTCAGAACGCTTGAATGCAGAATCTCACAGAACCATAATTATAGAGAATATCTGAGAGTGCAGTAATTCAATTGTCAAGAATCCGATTCTCTCTGGTCTAAGGAGATTTGTGCTTTATTTATTTAGAATTTGTTCTTTCTTTTTTCATCAAATATAAAATATTTCCTACGCAATATTTATTGTAAGGACAATGAAGTTTATACACTGTCCTTTATATGAGAATGGTTAACATCACGCACACATAGAGATATTAAGAAAAATAAACCTGTTATCTTCATAATAGCACAATATTGACCGTATGAAGGTGCGAAATATTCATGGTTGTATAACTTCAACCAGGATTAAGCTTCATCTTGCTGCTGACTGGATATTTCAGATCCTATAAAGCCAAAATCCGATTATATATATCTGAATAGATGAAATGAAATTGTAAAGCTGTATTAGGCAATTATGAAATAATTACTAATATTGAAAAATTTTATATTAATTCATTCTTTTGGGAAGAAAATTTTTATATATTGTTTAATAAAAATAGGTATATGTTTTTCAAATCCAACAAAATATCTTCCTTTCTATTTTACCACTGCAAAGACTAAGGCTAAAGGAGAGAGGTTGGAAAGGTATTTTTATTTGTTTTTTTCGTTTTCAAATAAAATTGCAAATGGTTGAAACCTTAATAAATATAAAAATAAAAGTGAGCTTATATGTTTTGCATCACATTAAACAGGATAAATTAATTCATTTTTTATCAAAAATCGATATCTCAAACACAAACTGGTTAAATACTAGTATGCGTCTTTAATCTTTATTAAATGTATTTCCAGCTTAAATTTCATTACATACCCATTATGTTAGGATCCAGAAGGTTGGCTTACAACATAAAAGGATGGTTTCTATAAAGCATTCTCCTAAATCCATTCGTTCTTTACATGCTTTGGATAGGCACTTTTATTTGTTGATATATAAGTATTGCCTGGATTAAACTCCTTCAGGAATCAACATTTGTGCAGTTTCTTCAAAAGAAAAAAAAATATGTTGTTAATTTTGGTTTTAAAGATTTAATAGACTTTCAAAATATCACACTAATCACTGCTGATTGTAATAGGCTACACTCTAATTCTCTGGGGTGCTTTATCACATAAAACAGTACTCTGAAATAAATATAGGTAGTATTATACAGATTATAGACAATTTCAATATTTTTATATTAGCAATACGTCCAACATGGGCACAACATTGAGTTTTAGTGATTAGATAACATAAAATTTTAGCATATTATATATTAATATATATATATATATATATATATATTATATATATATATATATATATATTATATATATATATATATATATATAAATATTAAAAAATTAATGGAAGAGATTTTATATTAAAATTAAAACAAATGTATATGTAGCATATAACCCATTTTTCAAAATCTGTGCAAAAAAAATCCTGAAAAAAAACTGAAAAAAGCCCCTTCTCGTTCGGTTTTTTCTGTCTTTTTTCTGAAAAAAAACGAAAAAACCCTGGGTCGTTGGGTTTTTTCGAAAAAAACCATTTTTTGGCAAACCCTGCCATAAAGAAATAATACTCTGTAGTAAAATAATTTTAAAAAAATGAATAACACAAAATTACTATTAACATATTTACAACTTTTGAATTAAAATTTTAAAATTAAAATTAACTTTTGTACTTACTATGTGATCGAAAATTAGAATTCGAATTAAAACATAAAAAACCTTTTATTTCTAAAGATTTTCTTCTATGCTTCAAACAATGCTGAATAAATTTTGAATTGCTGCACATTCTTATTTTAGAAGTAATAAACATTGTTAAAATAAAAATTCAAAAGCCTTTATATAGCAGCAATTCTTGTAAATTCCAGGAGCTATTCAAAAAGAATGCACCTGTAAAAAAAAGAAGAAAAAAAAATTATTTAGTTCTGGTTAACTTTTGGAATGTTTACCGAAGGATATGATTGATGGAAGCTCTCTCCCAATCTTTAAGAAAAGGTTTGATCAGTATATGGATGATCAATATATGATACCTACTGTGCAGGTAATCAAGTACTTAAGGATAGAGAATCGGAATTTACTGACAAAAATTGGACAGATGGTGAAAGAGAATGTTACATTTGCTTAATGTTATTAAACTCTCTGACACTAATGTGGTAATGATGAATGATTATGGAGTGAAAAGAGATTGCTAAATATATAAATGTAGGCTTAAGATAAATAACTGGTAATGATTGATTGAGTATCTAGTAGTTGGAGAATGGTAATACTACGACTAATTGAGTCCTTCAAAGAAAACCAGGCATAAATGCAATAATAGGATTTTATCCTCTACTACAGGCATTTTTCCACCTGGGGTATAATTGGGAGGCCTAGTTACAGAAAATAATGGCATGTTGAAGTTAGTGATTTGAAAATAATTAGTAAATAGCAGAAAACACCATATCAGTATTTTTTAGGCATTGCTAGCTCGCTACTCCGAATCTTCCCACCATGAACGAAGTCATCCAGAAACAGCACGCTATCGCCCCAAAGTCTGAAGTCCAAAACAAGTTTTTTTTAGTTTTTTATTGTTTGATGTTAGACTGCTATTAAAAAAATTGAAATTGATTGATTTAAAATGTTAAAAAATTCAAAATAAAGCCATAAATTATCATTTAATTTGAGTTATGATTTATTAGCTAAAACTAAGAACATAATACCTAACAAAAACAAATTTCTTGCATGAAGTGGGAGCGGTGGAGAATGACAGGAAATGGAGCAGGTACTAATAAATTTGAAAAGCGCTAATCAAGAGGTACAGGAGAAAAAAGTTGGGAAGCACTGCTCTACTTTTTTTTTTTTTAATGTCTCCCACCACTCATGGGCATAGCCCTTTTCAAGGAGGGGGGTTACTATTAATTTCATTATTACGAACATCACAATCGTCATCCCAATTACCACCTAATAATAGTTTATTATTCACTAAGCCCTCCTAACTAATAATGCTTAATCATTTTTCACTATCAATGGTAGTAGACTTTCTGGAATAAAATTGAAGCTTCCTTCAACTTGGCGCCCCTAAAAGGCCCCCCCCTGTTAGGTAATTCCGCAAATAGATTCTTATCAAAAAACAATATCGTAGTTGATCATTGATCGCCTCATCAATGGTCCAAAAATTGGTTTTAAACTATATACATAATTTAAATTCATCCTAAGATTTCTTGTCTATTTTAATGTGGTTGGTACGGGACTGTCTTTGCCCTTCTCCAATAATACGGATTTGATGATGACATTTAGAAACGTTCAATGCTATTAGTTAGCAAACAGAAGTAAGTCAATCAAGAGACTAAGGCAATAATAGTTGCTGACACTCCAAATAATGGTTATATAAGCTATAACTGGACAAGGCAACCTTTGGTTCACCAAAAGAAAAAAAAATAAGTACGGTATGCATGCTACCTCCAAGGATAAAGACTTAGTGAATATGCAAGTGTCATGAATAAGAAATTCAGTACTGTAAGATAAGTGGCTATAATTGACCTGTCGAGAAAACAAATGGATATAGGTGACAGTCAGAAGGGCTATTTAAGGAATTTCAGAAACTGGTGAGTAGGATTAGAAGGAAGAGCAGAAGGAAGTTATGATAATCTTGAATTTGTTACTCTGAGTTTGCAGTGGGGCTATGAATGGCTTCCAGCCTTGCGAACATAGGCCTCTAAATAAAACATTGAGTGAAAACTCTGCATGTTTAATGCATAGCCTTTTTAGATTTTGGCGAGAAGTTTTAGGGAGAGAGCAATAGATATGCTAGCAAAGGATGGAGTCTCTCTTAGTTGAATGGGGGTATAAAAAGGAATATTATTAGAATCAATGTAATTTTGAAAACTAAGGATAGGAAATATGTAAAAAATAATCAAACGCTTACCAGTATTAAATTCAGTAATAGTTATATATTAAAAACGTGGGTGCGCTCCTATGAGGATAGTGTGATACTCTTACTAAGAATAAAGATAAAATCAATTTTCCTATAATAAGAATTACCAATACAACTAACCTTCATTGCTCTCAGTCTTTTCCATTTTAAACATGTTACCATTATATATATATATATATATATATAATTATATATATATATATTATTTAATATATATAATATATTATATATATATTATATATAATATATATATATATATATATATATAATATCATAATATATATATATACTGATAATATATATATATATATATTATATTGCGTTCTGGCGGACCGATATGTTCTCACCCAGGCAATGGGTGACCAGAGTCCGCCTCTTATGAGGCGGGAGTGATTCGGTCACTTCTAAATAAAATTAAAAAGTAATAATTTTTTTTTTATTTTTTTTTGCTCATTTTTAAGATCAGTAGTAACTACAAGTTTTATTTAGATCATCTTTAATTTAAGATTTTTATACTTTTTTAAAAATTTGAGAAAAGATTTAGGCTATAAAATGACCTTCAATAGAATTTCACTTTTGAAAAAATGGAGGTTTTTTAACTTCGTTTATAAAATGACAAAATGTGGAGGATTTTAATTATTTTTCACGCCTCGGTTTAAGTATTTTACACTCTTAAGGATGAAGGTCCAAAGTACACATTTTTGTAGAGGCACTTATAAACTTGGGTACAAAGTAAATTTGTTGAAGACAAGTCTCTAGTAATTAGCAAGTGAGCCAAAAATAACTAAACTGGGTGGCCTACTTATGAGTCTGTGATTTAGCAAACCCTCTTATCCCTGTGATAAAAATTGGAAATGTGAACGGATAAGTATGGGGGTTGAGCTCGGAAGTCATCAAATGGTCGTTTTGCCGATCTCATTTTACCGGACACGACCTATCTTAACGACATGTTATTTATCACGGTTCATGAAAAGTTTAAAATTAATCTGACATACATGAAACAAATAAAACGGTACTTTGATAGTTTAAAATTCAGAGTAGGAGACAGCAAAATGGTTAAAAAAAATGAAAATTTAAAAAAAAAAAACGAGGAGTGTCGCAAAAAAGAGTGGTCAACAAAGATTGCTATGGGTGGCGCTGGATAGAGGGATTGATTGGAAAATTAGTGTTCTTTTCCACAGTTAGATTGAAAATAAAGTTGTCTGAACGGTTCAATAACAAGTTAGTTCACTGACCACCTTATTTATAGTTCGTATTTTATTTGCATTTATTGACATTTATCAGAAAAAGAACGTTCTTACGATAAATAATATTAAAATTAAAAATAAAATATAAAATGAATTATGGAAGGGAAGAAGAAGAAGATAGTTTTAAAGACGAGTACAATTGATTAATATACAGATACGACCGATACGAAACCACACAGTTTAAATCACAATTTAATTTGAACAGTTATCACTTGAAAAAATAATAATAATTTTGATCCATTTGAAATTTAAAGACTTCTTTACTCCCAAGAAAAAAATAAACAAAGCGAGAGAGGTAAATATGATATTTGCAATAAATGAAATATTTCACGAAATCAAAAAAGCAAAGACGGGGATAAGGAGATTCACAATGGTAAATCAAAAACAAGATGGCAGCATTAAACTACGAGTTGTTGCTGCTACTAACAGAAGATGCGTGGCAATCTTCCATACGAGTGAGATTTGCTTTCTTGTTCCTGTTAATTCAAAAGGGAACATCTCTCCATTTTTAACTTCAAACAAATACGGGTAAGGAATGAAAAAATGAAATTCCAATAACAGCTTTTCATATACTTTGAAGAGATCAACTTAAGAATTATCATTGAAAAGTTCAACCTTGTAGAAATTACCACTTATGAAGGGCATTTTTTGACCATAGTCCAATAGCCTTCATGGTAAATCTGTGAGTATTACTAGTGATTAAACTATTAATATTTGATTGATATTTTATAATCTATAAATCTGAACTCTAAATCGTAGACGATATTATACTAGTGTCTGGCCAAACAAGCTTTAAGAAGTAATAATCGTTGTAAAATCTCTTGTGACCAAATATCCTGGGCAGGGGAGTATGCATGGCTATAGAGACTGGATGGACATAAATTACGGCGAATTTGTGCCATAATGAAAAAAAAGAAAAAAAAAATACGTTTAATCATTAAAAAAATCCGAAAATAATTGGGTAATCGATAAAAAATATGTTATATCTTATAAAGTAGGGAATCTGAGCCCGGGTTCACCGAATCCGATACCCGAACCAATCACCTTGAAATTTACTCTGTAAAGTATAGAGCGCCACGACCGATCACCAGGCTTTTCTTTGTAGTCGCGACACAGAGCCAAACTATTGACTGATTTTGTTTGTGGAGTTATTTATCATTTGCGATTACCAGGTTGCCAAGCCGGATTACCACTTGGACTGGTGTGCCTGAGAGAAGATGGTTAAGGAACCCATCCTAGGTAGAAGGCATTCAGTGGCGAACGAGTCTTTCCGAATTCCCACTATGAGTCATATGATAATTTCCAGAGCGCATATTAAACTCGTTTAATAGGACACATTTATTAGCCTTCCAGGTGACGGACTTTGGTTCTGAACAAACTTTTAGCCATCATGTCCACTAATAATGGGCGTTGGAACTTGGATTATGACAGACCATCTCTTGCCAAATAAATGGGGCGACTGCCTTTACAGGACACTCCTCTTCATAACGATAACAACGTTCCCCCACTTTTTAGCGCTTTTATTATTTCCATGCCCGACCACATACAGATCTCTTTTCCAATTATTTTCTCTCACAAGCTTATTAGAGAGTTGGTTCTCGGGATTACTTCCCTGAAAAAAATATACCATCGGTTTTAAAGTCCTCGAACATTCTCTCGATGCGAAGATCTCTTGAAGGGACGAATAAGTTCCCTCTTGAAGGCGTGAATTGGAAGAAGTAGGCATCAGGATAAAATGGGAGACTGTTTGTATTGAGCCAAAAGGTTTATAAAAACAATTTGGATGGGGTTGAAGGGGATTATAACCTCAATTGTTTGTCCAAGAGGTTGTAAGTAAGGGTCTCGAATGGTTAATGGCGTCAGTATATCTGCCTGTGAGGTAGATATCCTGATATAGTGATTAATACAAAATCAAAAATGTTCACAAGCATTATTTCATAATGCTGAATAGGCCGGCTTATAGGACCTCCTGGCCACCTACGTGTCTGTAAGAAATGCCACGAAAGTTATGATGTTCTGACAGTCCTGACGATATATATTGCAGTAGATCTTTCACAACATACATTATTATCATGACATCCCGACAGCAAAGGTGGCCACCTATTACAATGAATTACGGGATATATCAGAAATGATATGGTGTTTAATTTGATTCTTGTAGGCAATCGCAAGATAAGAAAACTCAGCGATGGACCTGTGTCCGAAACAACGAATTTGCTCAAGAGCATGCGCTTCTATTAAAGGAACGGGCATTGGTCACTATATAAGAAATTTGAGAACTCCAAAACTTAGGCGACAAAACGCAGTGGTTTTAAATTTTCCTGGCATTATATACATTGCGTGTCGCTTATCTGCATGTACTTTTTATTCCATATGACTCTTGTATATAAGTTGGAAAAAGATAGGATGAGTTTAGCGCTCAAATATGTGGTCAAAAATTGGAAAGATATAGAATGAGCATTAAAGTAAACTCTGTGGGTATATATAGTATGGAAATTAAGAGATATATATTATATAATTAGTATATATATTATATATGTCTAATTATATTGATTGGTAACGTTATGCCAAATGTACTCTTTGGCCTAGATAACGTCATGTAATATAATAGTATTAATAGTTCTATATGTATATATGATAAGCGATCTATAGCGTCACTCAAATATCTAAATTAATATAATAATATACTCAACAAACGTTTATATAGTAATGTGTGAGATACAAATATATATATATATATATATGATATAATATATGTATAAGTGTTATATATATTATCCATATTAGAGATACTTATCATCTATCATATATTTTATTTATATAAGAATGTATATATATATATATGAATAATACTTTATTTAGTACGCCATTGAATGTTGAACCTATTGAGGCTTTATTGACATTCAACAGAATAAGTAGTATTTAGTGATTAGTAGGTCATAACACACTACACATAGTTATAATATATAAATAAGTAACCCACTAATAATTAAATACTCGGACGATTAAAAGTTAACTTGAACTTATTTTAAATATGTACTCATGTTAGATAGGTTTCAGATAGTAAATATATCTACACTTACTTGGAATTATATAATAATTAATTGAAATAAGGAATAAAAATAGCCAGAGTAGAATTAGTGACTCTGGAGGATCCAGCGGTTCACCATAATGTACTTAGCGAGAAAAGTATGGTATATGTTAGACGAGAGATAGTTAGGTGTGGTTACGAGCTGAGTGATAAGCACAATTAGACCTTGATTTGAAGCGAGAAATGACATGTAAGGGAGGATTTGCTTGAAATGAGCAGAAGTGAGTGTTACAAGGGCAACGAATGGACTCATCTTTAAAGTAGAGAATGAGAAAGAGGGTAACAGATGAGAGTGAAGATTGGGACCGAAGAGAAGATACCAC
>JABUQX010126894.1:0-37940 GCA_015478945.1 Trachelipus rathkii | reverse complement strand
TCGATATATAATACGGGGCTTTATTACTATGTTTATAAACTTAAAAAATATGGTTAAAATACTATTCATAATAAATAATATTTTATAACAAAAAATATTTAATAAAAAGGAAATTAAATAACAGAAAATATTAATAAAATACTTTTAGAATTATATAGAAAAAATAAAATAACTTGAAATATTATTTAAAGTTAATTTAAAGTTTTGAGAAGGGGAAGGTGAAAACAGTTTAAATCAAAAGATGAAATAATTTAGATTTAAAAATAAGTATTTTAATTTAATATATATATATATATATATATATAATATATATATATATATATATAATATAATATATATATTATATATATATTATATTATTATTATTATATATATATATTATATATTTATATATAATAATATATATATAATATTATTATATAATATATATATTATATATATATAATATATATATATATATATATATTATATTATTATAATATAGAGAGAGAGAGAGAGAGTCAGATGAGAGATGGAGAGAGAGAGAGAGTAGATGACGATAGAGAAACAGAGAGAGAGAGCAAGATAGCAAAAAGTGCCTCGACGATTCACCACTGATATATATATATATATATACTATATACTATATATATCATATAATATATATATCATATATATAATATATATATATATACTATAATACTTATATAATAAATATTATATTTATATATATATATAACCAAATGTCCAAATTAATGGAAATTATCTATTTGCCAACTTGTTTTGACATATCTAAAGACTAATACATGCCTAAATTGTTACATCGTTTTTAAAATTTAAAGGATTGAAAATAAATATAACCTTAGGCTTGTAGTCAACTGCAATTCGGCAAAACTTTTTTTCAAATTATTCGCAATCGCAATTTCGTAATTTTTTTTTTCGTAGGTCCGCAATTGCGAAATTGCGGACTTAAATTGGCGAACGCCCACCTCTGATATATATATAATATATATATATATTATATATACTATATATATTATACTATATATATATAATATATAGATATAATATATATATATATATATATATATATATATATATAAATATATATATATAAATATATTATTCTTTTAGTTTTTGAAGTCCCAAGAATGTGAGTAAGGTGCGTGACGAGCATCGGAAAAAGAAAAGGCAGTAGAAGAATATGAACAAAAAAGTCGAAAAGAAAGGCCCAGCCTTACCCCCCCCCCCCCTTCCTCGTACCATTAATTTTAGTAAGGATCTCCTCCGCAAGTCAGAAAATTCAACCCTAGGAGGGCTTTCAATGGGACCCACGACGGACCCTCCACTATGTTAGAATCGTCAATGTTAAGGTTTCATCCCTTGGCCCAGGATGGGCCACAACCCTACCCCCTCACAAAACCCCGCCATTCACTCCTGTTTATACCACCCTTTCTTTCTCGCCTCTACACCAAACTTCACATTCCTCTTCCTTCAAACATTCGTGTACTGACTCAATCCACTTTTCTTCGGTCTCCTCGCAGGTCGATTCTACTTAGAATAATGAACCACTATATCAATGCCGCTTAAACCAACCGACTATCATTTATCCATTCCACATGACCAAACCATCTCAACATCTGGGAGAACGATTTTAGAGGCCAAATGGAAGAAAGATGCTAGTAGCATTGAAAGTGTTAAAACTCTACATTGTGGTAAAAAATACTTAAGCGGATTCAAGAGGTTCTAGGCCAAAGGTAAAGAAGATCTAGCCAAACTGACAGGGCGAAAGTCCTACCAGAGAATGGTGTAGAATGTTAGAATATATATATATATATTATATATATAATATATGATATATATATATATTATAAATATACGATATATATATAGATATATATATTATAAGTATATATTACTATATATTATATATATATATATATATATATTATGGAAGACGTTAGTCTGGGTCTAAGCCTTGCCCCAAACGGAAAAATATTATATTTTCTTTCTTTAAACTTGTTATTTTTATATTATTTTCTTCTTATTTGTATGTTCACTTTGTATTAATTGAAAAGATAAACTCGTTTTAGTTTTATTTAGTTCTTAATTTATTTAAAAGTAGTTGATAATGGCGTTTGCGCTATGATTGTTTGTTACTATCTCCTCAATTGGCGACTAGAAATAATAGCTACAAAAAAACGATTGACATGAGCCACTGTTGAGGTGCAATTGCCAGACCGTTACAACTTTTATAATTAGGGGCATTTTGCCCATATTTTCGTTAATTATTACCGAATATTCACATCAAATATACCAAATTATTATAAACCGAAATTATTAATGAATTCCAATTTGTTCATGTGGTGACTTTTGGAGGGTGAATTTCCAAGTTTACTTTGAGATTCACACCTGAACACCCAGCCACTTCTAAAATACTTAATTTTAGAGGAATAGAGAAGATTAAGGGAAAATTCAAGTAGTAGAGGAAACTTAAATCTAACAAAATGACTATACCTAAAAATTAATCAACATGTTACATGAAAGTTTCACCTTTATATCACTTATCACAAGAGTATACTGGCATTAAAATATATAAACTTTAGCACCAATAGAAATTTTCTTTATAAATCATCTAACTCTTCACATTCATTATTTAACATAAAAAAATTTAACAAAAAATATGGCTTTACATTTATTAATTTTTTACATTGTACTTTATTATTCTTATTTATATGCACATTATTGCCACATAATTTTACTATGGAATAGGGGCCATGATATATGGGTTCTAGTTTGTTTCTGCCATAACTTGCTGGTTTTTTAACTAATACAATTTTGCATCTTGCAGACTATTTGCACATACATTTTGGGGTTCTTGCAGTAAATTCTGGAGACAGAGGGAATCCTAAGAATAATTTTAGGTTTTTCAGCGTAAGTTTTCATGGACATGGGGGAAGAAGGACTCCAGCTGATCTATTAATGCTCCAGGAGAGCTTGGATTTTGGTCCCGATCAATTAGAATCGGCAGGGGTGATTCCTTCTGAATGTCCAATGGGGGCAGTACGAACACAATAGCACCAATTGGGGAGTAAGATCCTAAGCCAATTAATACTTTCACAATCTTCCAACTCACTCCGGACAGCATGGCTCGCAAAGATCTCAAACAATGTTCTATGGGAGTTTTCGATGAGGCCATTGCTTTGTGGGTATAGGCGGAGGTAAAGTTTATGCCGGGATCCTAACTCCTCACCGACACTCTTGAATAAGTCCGACGTAAACTGCGTTCCTCTATCAGAAATGTAAGTTCCTACCACTCCAGCTATGGGTAGAAATTCTCTAGTAATTATCTCCACTATGGTTGAGGTTTCTATGTTTTTAAAGGGGAAACAAAGAGATTAACGGAGCGAGAACCTTATCAATCATTTAAAAGTACTTATAGTGCTTTTGGCATTGAGCATTTTAAGAATTTTCAATATGGACTTACTTGAAGATTGCCGATACTGGGGCTATTAAGGATTCATTATGGAGGCTGTATTTGCGAAAAAAATTTAGATCTCTTGACATGCATCAACAACTTTGTACAAATTGGCTTACATACTGGCATATTTTTTCCATTACCCAAAGCGCTTTCTAAGATGCCAGAGTTTTCTTAACACCAAAAAGCCCTAAAGAGTGAGAATAAGAAAATAAGATGAAGAATAAAGGATTCTTGAACAAAGACACGTGGTGAAAGTGGAATAGGTTCATCAACGACTAGTGAGACCAAGTGCATTCCCTATAATAATAGAGCTTTTTGTAAGCTTAAGAACCGTATTTTCTTGGTTATTAAAATATTTCTGAAGTTGTACATCAGCTTCTTGTGCTGCTTGCAGTTTTTTGTAGTCAATCTTACACTGAAAAAGCTTAAATACTTCATTGGGGGAAATATTGAAAATTGATGCAAGTGCATAACCGTCATCCTCTGTTGAAGAATTCTGCTGGGGTAGAAAATCTGGTGACACCAAGACTTCATCACAGGATACTTTTGGAATGACTTCTGCTTCAGGTATCTGATCTTCAATTTGAAGAGAAGAGCTTGTTGCTGCACCTATTTCTACTTTTTCGCAGAAGTGGAGAGGATGTGGGCAAAATTTGATGGCCATTACAGTGGTTCTCTGCAGCTGGATGTGTCTACTCAAGAATACTGCCAAGGAATATTTTCTTCAGATTTAATATAATGTACAGTTCAAATCCATACTCTGACAAGAAAGTTGAGGTAACCGTGGCTCCCTTGCTAGCAGAGTGATTAGGCATCCAGTCTCTTTTTTTTAAGTGACTGTGTGACTAAAAGATTGTCACAAAACACATCTACCTTCCTTTGCTTCTACTATGTGGGAAAATTTTTAATTTTAAATCAAGGCAAGGAGTTCCTTGCTATATATACTGATAACCCAATTTCAGTAGGATTCAATCGATAACTGTAAAATCCCAGCGGAACTGTTTTTTTCATTTTCCGTAGAAAACTACTACACCTGCCAAGGCTGTCTTGACTAGCATCAGTGAAAAACAAATTTGAGCGGATTATTAGAAGGGAAAAACCCAAAGGTTATAAGGCATTTGTGAGGAGCCAATTTGGCATATGTAAAGGCTTTCTTCTGCCTCAGGATTCCATTTTTACTCTGCGTTGAAAGAATGTCACCAGAAGAAAAGAAAGAAGCTGAACCAATAAGCAGAGAAAAGACCAAGAGAGAAGAAACTAAAATAGTTGTAGACTGCCTATGGAAAGAACGTAAACTTTGATAGTCTTTGGGTTTTGGATATTCAATAATAGCAGTGGTTTTCTATTCCTGCATTAGGAGCATTTGGAGCCTCGGGACCCACATCAAAACCTAAATTAGGTAAACCCGAAGACTGTCCAATTTGCACTTATCAGCACTTAAGTCTCAAATTAAAAGATTTTTTCAACCGGTCTAGTACCATTTCTTAAAATCTCATGTTGTTCATTCATGAGTAGGGAATGTGCGTGAGGAATCATGCAATAGATATAAAAAATGTTTAGGGATTTTAGAAAAGAATTTAAAAGATATGTATTTGTAAACACTAGGGACTGTGAGGAAGCGCTCTACAGATACTATTAGATGAGAAAAACTGCCAAAAGGAGTTATTTATAGTTTAGAACTTTCGACAATCAGGGTGACTTTAAGGTTATAAAATGCCTTTTTAAGTCTAAAACAGAAAATAACTTTACCACCCGTGAAGTAAGTTCGTTAAAAAAGTCATTTTAAGTTTAGGGGAGACCTGAAATTCTCGAACAAAGCTCGTTGTTGTTTCCGGTAATCTCAGATCGGCTACTATTCGGACTCCACCACTAGGTTTAGAAAGTACCGAAATCGAAAATTCCCCAAGGTGAGTGCGAGGGGGAAAGTACCCCAGCATTTACTAACCCTGCCTATCCTCTTCTTTGGCCTGTATCATATAAACTAGTAGAGATTCTGCGACTTTTAATGTTTATTGGGAAAAGTAAAAACTTTAAATTTATTAGGAAATTAATTCATTTAAGGAATTTTCTTCAGTGGGGAAAGGGGGAAATTTTGTAAAACCTATTTCACTTGTATTATTAAAAATCACTTTCTTTATTGAATATCCACTTTTATTCATACTATTTCATTCGTATTTTTATTACCACTGTAGGAGCAGTGGTCCTGAATTTAAGGCTACCCCCAGATATTATTATTATAATTATTATCTCTCGCATTAACATTTTCTAAAAATTTTATATAAATCGATCGAAAACAAACATTTTTATATTCACCTAAAGAGACAGTAAACGAGAAGCGGCAGAAGGGAGTTTAGGGAGAAAGAGTTTAATATTTATATAAATTAAAAGTCATTTGTTATGGGTGTGCTTCAGAATCATTCCCTTGAATGACTTTACATGATAAACCAGTTGTGGCATAATTATAATATTTGAGCTAAAATCTAGGTTAATTATAATTAGTAAAAAAATCTATCCCTAAACATTATCAATTACACAGCGATTTAAAAAAATATGCTCATAGTCCCTTTTTAGCAGGAAATTTTAATTTTTTTAGTTATACCATTCATTTAAATGTTAATGCTGACTTCATAGCAGCTTCAAGAAACCAGATAGGAGTCTTTCTTTTTGTTCTTGCAGAGAGCCTTTAAAATGAAAATGAACTCCCCGTATCTAACAAAAATAATTGCTTTAGAATTAGCGTCATATATACGAAGGAGACCATTTAAATTTGCAAAAATTTTTACAGATAGCTTACATTTAAAACTTTGGGAAGCACTGAACCCATTGCAAGAATCTGCATTTTCAACCCGCATCGCAGTATTTTGGCTTGGAGATTAAAGATTCCAGCCCTATAACTGACTGTTCGCTACCTTGATAATGCATATCCTTACCCTTTAACACTAATATCGGAGGAAATCAAATTTTGCCCTTAATAACCAAGGAGTTCATTTTCACTCAACTGAGAAGCTCTCTCGCATAATAAACTATATGTTTTCGCCGATTTATATGCATTTTTCACTTTGACTGATGAACACTGACCTGGGATATTAGTTGTATTAGCATCAAAATTGTAGTCAACATTTTTTACCATAATATCGATTATAATTATTATGTCGAATTTGGGTTGGGTTACTGTCCCCCTATATAACGTTCTATATTATAAATACTACGTTTTGTTCACTTACAAATTTTAGACGTTACCACTGGATTAAACGCCTTTCTGTTAGTAACAGGGGGCGCGTCTAACTCCGACCCCTATACTTAGTTTCCCTGCGAAGGTAGGGAAGTAGGTCCAGCATTATTTTTTGTGATGGCGCTTGTGCCAACAATTGAGCCAAATTTTGCAAGTGCCTCCTTGGCACCTGCTAGCCATTTCACGGAAAGTGAAATGGTAGTAGCAAAGGGTTCCATCTTTTCTAAATCCTGAAGGTGATCGACGACGTTAGAACGACCTCTGTCCCAGCCCGGAGAGCGACCTGTGTCCCAACCATTATCATTACGAGACCTTCCGTAGATCTAATTGATTTACTTGATATGTGAGGCTCCAACTTCTGGGACATCTCACTTAGTCGATTGTTTATTTTGGCCAAAATATTTGTGTGAAATGTGGTCTTCTTTCCTAGTTTGGGGATCACTTTCCCTGGTAGGGATGAGTCACAGGGCAATTGACCGAATAATCTGGGATAGGATTTTGACTTATGACGTTGGAATTCCATGAACACATCAGCTGCTTCGGCCAATTTTATGAAATAATCCGCATCCCTTTCACAATTACTGTTAATAACGTACCAGATCCTCAGGTAGAACAATCAAACTTTGTTTTCATAAGTTTCATTTTGATGTAGAAAGCCATTATAAACGGCGTGTCCTTAATTTGATGCTTGATGCTTTAATTCTGCTAAGATATGAGGTGGGCTTTTCACCAGGTTTAAGCTCCTGCCGAAATAAATTTTTAGCTTTCTCTTTATCCGATGGAGCATAAGTTTCATTTACAAGGCGAACCAATTCTTCATATGTTTGGTCGTTGATAGGATAGCTTAATCTTGAAGTTATAGCCGAAGGTAAGAGAGGACCGAGAAGTTGAACTTTTCATAGTTATCAGTAACAAAAATAGTAGGCTAAATAGAAATTCCACTCTATCGTAACCACTTTTCCCACATTCCCTTGTTTCAAAAACCGAGGAATATCCTGCCAGAGAGTACTTTCCAGTTCTTCGATTGTGGTTCGGTGATGGGGTGCGGAGAACGATACTTCTCAACCATGACGTTATTTGAGGTGTGACCATCGTTTACTATTTAGATTTTCATTTTGTCCATCATTTTCATTATTTCAACATCTACATGATGTATAGAAATTCCAAACATGGATTATTATTTTAAAATTTTAGCCTTTTCTGATGATTTTAGTGAAGTTTCATCGTTGTGTAATTTCTTTTTTTTTCTTTTTTTTTTTTTTTTTTTTTTTTTTTTTTTTTTTTTTTTTTTTTTTTACACTTTCTTAATTGTACATTCACTTAAAATCTTTATTTCACTGTTTTATTAGTTAATTTGTTGCAAAAGCACTTGACTCACTTAAACTACACAATTACCCAAGTAGGCTAATTTTGAAAAATTGTTAAAAAAAAACTTTGTTTTTTTATTAAAAATCCAGTTTATTTAAATGGGCCTATATGAAATAAATAATAGTTGTAGCTTACTTATATAGGCCCTAAGAGAAGGACCATGATAGTTCAGGAGGCTAAGGCTTTTTAAAACAGTGACTTAGCCTAGTTTCCAATTTGAAAATTTTTCGCTTTTATTTAATTTTTCACTTATATCTGTAGGATTTTTTTTTTTTTTTTTTCTTTGTTTAATATCAACAATGTACTCCAAGACAATTTTCTTTTTATTTTGATTGTTGAACCGCATTTTAGGGACTCGTGCCTAGCCTATACTGGCTTATTTTTTCCAAAGTTATTAATTTCACTGGAAAAAATTTTACTTTTTAATTTTTTTTTTTTTTTTTTATATATAATAGTTCATTTCAACATTCGTAATTTATATTTATTTCTTTTAGGTTAATGTCAATTCACTCGTGTGATCCACCAATGTGGCAATAAGTGTAGTCTGGGTTCTAAGCGCTTTCCCAACGAAAAAATAGATTGTCTTTCCTTATGAAACTTTATTTTATATTATTTTTCTTCTTATTTTAGTCACTTTGTATTTAATTGAAAGATAACTTCGTTTTAGTTTTTATTTAGTATTAATTTATTACAAAAGTATAAAAGCGTCGTGCGCTAAGATTGTTTGTTATATCTTCCTCAATGTTGGCGGGCAGAAATAATAGCTACAAAAAACGATTTGACATGAGCCACCTTTTTTGAGGGGGCAATTTGCCAACCTTACAAACTTTACAAATTATGGCATTTTGCCTCGCCGAATTTCGTGAATTATTACGAAGATTCACATCAAAATATACAAAATCTATTTTAAAACAAATTATAATGAAACCATTATGTTGCATATATATATATATTATATATATATATATTACTATATATATATACTATAATATATATAATATATATATATATAATATATAAATTATATAGTATATATATATATATATATATATATTCATCATCATCATCATTCATCATCATCCATTCATCATCATCTATCATCACTATCATCATCATCATCATACATCATCATCATTATCATCATCATCCATCATTTCATCTTCATCGTTCTTTCGTCTTTCGTCTTCTTCCCCAAGCTGGTGTAAGGTTTGCTTGACAGTGCAATCGGAAAAAGAAGTAGTAAAAGAATATGACAAAAGTCGAAAAGAAAGCCCCAGCTTTACCGCCTCCTCTATACCTATTAGTGAAGAACTCGTCGCAGTCAGAAAATCCACCCTGAGGCTTCACGGGAAGATCCGACGGACCCTCACTATGGCATATCGTCAAGTTAGGGTTCATTTCCCCCGCCCAGGTGGCCATAAACTCATGACCTCCTTACAACAACCCCGTCTTCACTTCCTATTATGCACCTATTATTCTCGCCTCTGCGGAAACTCCACATTTCTCTCCTGTCAAGACCATTCGTTTACTGGATTCAATCCACTTTTTTCTTCGTCTCCCAGCGGGTCGATTCCCAACACACTCACCACTAGTACATCCGCTTAACCAACCAGCGACTATCATTTCATCCTTTCCATATGATCAAAACCATACTCAACCTACTTTAATTATTCTCTCATTACCGCCTTTCATCACACCACATAACTCTCTAATACGTTCATTTCTTTCTTTCTTTCTCTTTCTTTACCTACCTCTTCTTCCCAAGACTGGGAATAAGGTGCGCTACAAGCATCGGAAAAAAAAAAAAGCAGTTAGGAGAGTGATGACAAATGTCGAAAAAGAAAGCCCAGCCTTTTACCGCCCCCTCGGTACCAGTTAATTAGTGAGAGGCTCGTCAAACAGACAGAATAAATCCACCCTAAAAAAGCTTCCATCGGGACCGCGGACGGACCCTCACCTATTGGTAAATCGTTCCAAATGTAAGGGTTTCATCCCTTGGCCCGAGGTGGCCACAGACCATGCCCCCATACCCAAAACCACGCCATTCTCTTTCCTATCAATGCACCTTATTCTCGGCCTCTACCAAAACTCACATTCTCTCCTTCAGACATTCGGTTCACCGACTCAATCCACTTTCTCTTCGGTTCTCCCAGCCGTGTCGGTTCGCAAACACACTTCTCCAACTGTACATCCGCTTAGACCAAACCGGACTATCATTTCATCCTTTTCCACTGAAGCAAACCATGTCAACAACTTCATGTTTATTCTCTCATTTACCCCTTCTCACACCACCAACTCTCGTATACTGTTCCATCCTCATTTTATTAATTCTTCTCACACCAGCATGCCCCTAAGATTGTCCATCTGAAACACATTGGAAACTTAGATCTTATTTCTGATTTCCAGACCATTAGTCCTCACTTACCATACAATTAACACAGGTAACAACATACGTCATGTATGTAAGACTCTTAGCGCACTCAAGACTTAGGTCCCTTTACATTCACCAACGATTTAATTGCACCAGGCAAATTATTACTACTGGCACAGACACTTTGCCTACCACACTCTGCATCATCCGTTCCCTTCTCATCACATATAACCCTAAATATTTAAAAACTCAGACACTTGTTCAGCTGCTCACCATCTTAACATAACTTCACACAGAAGACTGTCCTCACTCAACCAACCATAAAACCTTACTCTTATCTACGGTTACTTTCAAACCCCTCCTTTTACATACCCTGCCAATCTCTATCTACCAATCTCTCCAACTCTCTTCAGATTTCCAACACAAAACCAAATGCGGGAGCGGATTGCGGATTATTATAATATATAATATATATATATATAAATATTATATTATATATATTATATATATATATATTAGAATATATATTATATATATATATATATATATATATATATATTATATTTTAATATATATAATGATACATGCAAAATTTTAACCTTGCAATCAAATTTGTGATTGTAAATACCCCTAAATGTATTTTCACCATGCTTAGGATACGAATCTCTTAAACCCTAGCAGATGAGCCTGCATGTGTTTGACCACTACCCTACGACGAGACAAAAGAGAAACCGAGAAATACTTCTACTGTCCAAGAAGAGCATTACTACGCGTTCCTCCCCTCTCTCTCGAACGTAGAGGGCCAGAACAGGGTACCCGCGCCATGGTGGAATAATATATACTATAAAACCGGGTAGTATGTATAATGAAATGCAAAATTTTAACCTTGCAATCGAATTTGTATCTGTAAATACCCCCTAATGTATTTTCAACCATGCTAGGATACCGAAGATCCTTGGACCCTAGCAATGGAGCGTGCATTGTGTTTGACACTACGCTACGACGAGACAAACACAGAAAAACCGAGAATACTTCTACTGTCCAAGAAGAGCATTTACTTCGGATCCTCCCGCTCGCACTCGAAAGTAGGGCCAAACGGTACCGCCGCATGTGAATAATAATACCATAAATACCGGGGGTTATTATGTATAAGAGATGCAATAATTTTAACCGTGCAATCAAATTTGTAATTGTAAGTACCCCCTAATGTATTTTCAACATGCTAGGATATACGATCCTGGACCCTTAGCAGATGAGCGTGCATGTGTTTGACCACTACGCCACGACAGACAAAAGAGAATAACCGAGAATAATTCTTACTGTCCAAGAAGACATTACTTACGGCTTCCTCCCGCTACGCAGCTCGAAACGTAGGGCCCAAAACAGCGGTACCGCGGCGATGGTGGCAATAAAATTACCGATAAACCGGGTTATTAAGTATAATGAAATGCAATAATTTTTACCTTGCAATCAAATTTTTAATTGTAAATACCCCCTAACTGTATTTTACCACCATGCTAGATCACGAATCTGGACCCTAGGCAGATGAGCTGCAGTGTTTGACTCACTACGGCTACGACGAAGACAAAAAGAAACCGAGAATACTTCTACTGGCCAAGAAAGAGCAATTACATTACGGTGTCCCCCGCTCGCCACTCGAACCGTAGGGCCAAACAGAGTACGCGCATGGTGAATACCAATACCATAAACCGGGGGTTATTATTGTATAGATGAAATGCCAATAAAAGCAATAATTTTAACCTTGCATTCAAATTTGTAATTGTAAATACCCCCTAATGAATTCACCATGCTAGGATACGAATCCTGGACCCTAGCAGATGAGCGGCAATTGTTTGACCACTACGCTACGACAAGACAAAAGAGAAACCCGAGAATACTTTACTGTCCAAGAAGAGCATGACTACGTGCCTCCCGCTCGCACTCGAACGTAGGGCCAAACAGGGTACCGCGCATTGTGAATAATAAATACCATAAACCGGGGTTATTATGTATAATGAAAATGCAATAATTTTAACCTTTCAAATCAAAATTGTAATTGTAAATACCCCCTAATTGTATTTCACCATGTTAGGATACGAATCCTGGACCCTTACGCAGATGAGCGTCATGTGTGTTGACCACTACCTAACCGAATGAGGCCAAAAAGAGAAACCGAGAAATACTTCTACTGTCCAAGAAGAGCAATTACTACGTTCCTCCCCTCCACTCACGTAGCCAAACAGGGGTACCGCGCAATGTGAAATAATAATACCATAAACGGGGGTTATTATGTATTGAAATGCAATAAATTTAACCTTGCAATCAAATTTGGAATTGTAAATACCCCCTAATGTATTTCACCAGGATTCGTTATCCTTAGCACGTGAAAATACATTAGAGGGTATTTACGAAATTACCCAAATTTGATTCGCCAAGCGTTAAAATTATTGCAGTTGCATTATTATACACGGAATAAACCCCCGGTTTATTAGGTAAAACCTATTTACCTTAATCGATACGCTGTTAGCCCCTAATGTTCAAGTGCGAAGTCGGGCAGAACCTGTGATAACTGCTTCTTCTTGGACAAGTAGAAAGTATCTCGGTTTCTCCTTTGTCTCGTCGTAGCGTAGTGGTCAAACACAGGGCACCGCTCCATCTGCTAGGGTCCAGGATTCGTATCCTAAGCATGGGGAAAATACATTAGGGGGTAGTTACAAATTACAAAATTTTTGATTGCAAGTATTGAAGTTTATTACATTTTCATTTATACAAATTTAACCCCCCGGTTTATGGGCGTATATATCATGTCACCATGCGCCGGTACCCTCTGTTTGCCCTACGTTTCGAGTGCCGAGCGGGCAGGAACCCGTTAGTAATTGCTCTTCTATGGACAGTTAGTAAGTATTCTCGGTTTCGCTTTGTCTCGTCGTAGCGTAGTGGTCAAAACAGCATGGCGACGCTCATTGCTAGGCTTCCAGGGATTTTCGTATCCTAGCCCACCTTGGTTGAAAAATACATTAGGGGGGGTATTTCACATTACAATTTGATTGCCAAGGTTAAAATCTTATCTGCATTCTTTCAATTATACATAATACCCCGTATGTGTGGTATTATTATGTCACCATTGACGCCGAGATACCCTGTTTGGCCCTACGTTTCCGATGTGACGAGCGGGCGAGGAGACCCGTAAGTAATGCTCTTCCTTGGGACAGTAGAAGTATCTCGGTTTACTCTATTTGTGGTCTTACGTCGTAGCGTCAACGGTGGTCAAACACATGCACGCTCATCTGCTAGGGTCCGGGATCGTATCCTAGCATGGTGAAAATACATTAGGGGTATTTACAATTCATATGAATTACTATATATATGAGTAGTTTGAGCTAGATTGCTGTAAACTCTCTAATATTTTCATATTTATAGTAGTAGACTTTGTCCTAGAAAATGTCTGTATCCATTTTGCTTGCAATTTCTAAACATTTTGTATCTATATATTTTCTCAACATTATGATATGGTGTACAATTCATGCAACATCTCACACACACACACCACACACAACACCACTAAGGCTTTTCGCCGAATATTATACGTCTGCTGTTCACTTAGTAGTTTTATGACGACTGTGAAACGATACCTTTAATTGATCAGCTTTTGGGTGCGGAGTATTCTTTTTCTTTATTCTAGGAGGTGTTATTTTTTTCTAGATCTTATCTTTCTATAGTAATGTATGTGTTTGTCATTATTTTATTCTGTAAACTATCTTTGTAACATATTTCACCTGCAATTTTGTTTTCCGAATTTTTGCTGCTTATGCACTAAAAGATACGATCTGTTTTTGCGTTTGTGCGGTAATTGATGGTAGTAACACAGGCCTGCAGTTGAAAAAAAATAATTCTGTTCCTGGGGTTCTCTGAAAGTGATTCCTAAAACGAAAATTGTCCTTCCTAAATTGAAATATGAGCATCAGTTCTTTGCTCAATAAGGTCTGGCTTTTTAGTACAGCCGCCACTACATTCTTTCATGAAATGCGGTAAGTTTAACGAAAAATTCGTTTATTTATCATTCTAAAAGTTATTAATAAATTACAATACTTGTAAACTAGAAAAAAAAAATAAATACAGACTCAATTCGACTTTCCTTTTAATTAATTTTAAAAACTTACAGGACTACTTATGAAAAGCCTACCCAAGACGGGTGCAAGAATAACTATTTTTCCAAGAAACGAAAGTCCTTTGATGATTTCCGTTTATGTGAAGCGAGTGTTGGTTCGTCGCAGTTTTTAGACCACCAGCAATAGGACAGCTAACATGCGGTTGAGATCCCAGCCGTCCTGATATCTGTGTCCATCGTTCTTTATGTCTTGGTGAAAATCTTTCGACCTTGTTCCTCGCTTTTAATCCTCCATCAGTTTGCTGGGAAAATAGTCAAAGATAGTGACAATGGAGAAAATGCCATATTTTTCGACATGCGAGCTCCCAGTTTTTCGAAGCTTTTCATAAGCTCATTTACATGTGAGATATTTTCTGAGCTTCTTTTTTTTATTTCCCAAAAAACCGTCAATTACTTTACTAAACGACCGCCATGCATCTTGTTCACTTGCTTCCATATTGGTGGGTAAAAAAGGCTTGTCCTTTAACAGAGTTTTAATTTGGGGACCGTCAAATATGCCTGCATAGAGGCTTTGCATTCACTTGATGGTGGGAATTTTTGCAAGTAGATACTTTAAAAGTTTGGCCTTCTGTATTCAGTGCCTTTGACAAAAGTCTTCATCAGCCAAGCTTTATATGAAGAGGATGCAGTAAAACATTTTTGGAGGGACTAGAGGTTCAGCTACCACATTGTGGCAGTAAATTTGGAATGTCTCTCGAGTCTGGCCAGTTTTTTTGCTTATAGTTAAGACTATCAGCACGGCTATCCCATAGACACATGAAGCAAGGATATTTTGTGTAGCCTATCTTGCATCCCAAGAAGAAGGCATACAACCTGAAAGAAAGATTAATTTCTTAAATACATTAAATGTAAATAAATAAAAATTGAAAACTGTCTTTATGCTTGCATTTTGATGTACATGGTTTCTAAAACTTATATTTTTTGTCATAGGTCATTTTTTTTAAAAAATTAAAGATTTTAAATGACCAAGGAAGAAACTGCGGTAAAATATATCTTACCTTGAGATAACCACATATTAACCAGTTGTAGTTAGAGTACTTGATTGTATTAATCAATACTTCCATATTTTTTGTAGCTTTCTGTTAACCGAACTGAATGAGCAATAGGTACGGATGCCATTTTATTGCCAATTATTTAAGATACTGCCTTCAAGCTCGCACAAAGAATCAATGAAAGAGGCCTTTCCATTCACTTGGTTGTAAAGGAAAAGCCAAGTGCCTCAAATAAACCTTTTACATCATTGCAATACACCAAATATCGGCAAGAAAGCAACTTGCGAAAAGAACTTTCGAAAATCTTCGTATCTATTTCTGAACCAAAAGTATCTGTAGTTTCTTAGAGAGGAGGTTGTTTCTTCACTAAAGACAGGATGCAAAGAAGTTTGTGCGTTCTCTTTTAGAAAGACCAAGATTCTCTAGTCAAGTTTCATTAATTTACTTTGAGTTGAGTAGGCTTGGCGAGGGATTGTTGTTGTGTTGAGGACGGTAGGCTGTGTCACTGAGTGAGGTAGTGTCGAGTGTGCATCGCGGTACTTCGATGATCTCGTCTTAGTAGTTGTCTTTGTGAGCTCGGTAGCTGTTGTCAGAGCTGGAAAGTGGAACTGTAATCTGCCTGGACCTAGTTGGTGGTGGTTTTCAATGCAGATAGAACTAGTCAGGGTAGACTAATCCGTATGTGGGCTTTTCTTCTATTGATACCTGATAACAAAAAGGTTTTCCCCTATGCTGAAAGGTTACAGTAAATATAATTCACTCGTCCCGGTTGCGGTTTCCGACACTTGTATACACAGTATTGTCATTATCCAGTGGCAAATTTACCAAGTTTTAAATTAACAAAGTCGAATTTTATAGGTGGCAATAATGAGTAGTAAGTATATTATATATATAATAGTGTATATATATATATATATATATTATATATATATATATATATATATATATAATCATATATCATATATATATATATATATATATATTATGAAACTAGTTTGGCAAGGAGGGCTATGAAGTGAAGAATATAACAAGGGGAATAGAAGCTTCTTCTGGAAGGAACGCGCGAAAGATGTTATTAATGAGAATAAGGGGAATCTGCTTAGAATAATGAATAGGACTGGTGCTTTTGTTAACTGATGAAATGGATTGTGAGGGAGTGGCCATGGATAAGGACACTTCGTAAAGACATCTGTCACAAATATTAACAGAAAGAAGACAAGTATTTTAAGCCAACAGAACATCGAAGATAGAAGATTCGAGAATTCTCGAGACGTGTTTAGGCAGTGTTATAATCCTTACGTAGGCACCATGACTCCCACCCTTCAGACGGAAATTAATAAAATAATTATAGTTGGAATATATTAAGAGTTGAAGGATGAATTCTTAGCACTCTGGGTCTCAGGACAAGAGCATTAAAGATTAGGGTTCTACGAGTTAGTATGAGGTGGTATTCCATGGAGCAAGTTAGAGTGCCAAGCCATTGATGTTGGTAAAAGTCAAAAGGAAAGCCACGCCTGTCAAATCCCTATCATACACCGCAACATACAATCACACCAACAAAATAAAAAAAAAAACAACAGAAAACAAAGTAATCATCTAAATTCTCGTGCAGCAATGAGGAAATTATTTCGCACGCTAAAAACCTGAAATTTTAAAACTTTAAAACCCTATTAGAAACAAATATCAAAAATATGAAAAATCCAAGAAAGTTTTAAAAAACACTCGCGCACTCACCTCCTCTCACGAAATTGCGTACAAAAAAAAAAGAAAAAAATTACTATTGATCAACAAAAAAACAGAAGAAGATGTAGTTAAATCTGTATAAATTATAATTAATGCTCTCCAAATAGGTAAATGGTTTACGCTAAAGCCCAAAGTTGGAGAAAACGCTAAAAAACTAAGTTAAAAAAGGAAATCGAAGAAAAAAAAAAAAACCAAACCAAATACTAAGCCATCTATATCGAAGTAATTTATTATGATTCCTAAAAGTTTCTATAATTTTTCACCCCAAAAAAGCTAAAAAGTTCGGCCAAGTATCGGCCATATTAAACCGATACCGATACCATCACCCAAAAATTGGCCGATACTACCGATACTATCGGTAAACATCCCTAATATATATATATATATTATATATATTAATATATTAGATATATATATATATATATCATATAATAATATATATATAATATATATATACTATATATATATATTATATATATAATTTCAGCTTGCAGTAAGGAGGGCATGGGCTAACGAAAGAGATCTTCTCTCACGTGGGTTACCCTCTTCAGTTGAATGGAATGCGGGAGAGGTGGAACAGTTATTAAGCCAAAGTTACATATCTATGTATAGTGCTAGATACCTGCATTCCCCGGGAATTAGACCAGAACTGCTTGATGACCCAACAAACATTAGGTTCTTCAAAGATACAAAACGCACAAGGAGAAATCTAAAATCGAGGAAATATCATCGATGCAGAAGAAAATGGTGGAAATTACTCTGTAGCTTGCTTATAGTTGGAAATTTTTTAAGTTACTATATATACTATATATATATATATAAATATTATATTATATATATATATATATAATATATATTATATATATATAGTATTATTATAATATATATATAATATATATAGTATATATATATATATATACTATATATATATTATAATATATATATATATATATATATATATATATATATATATATATAAATCACAATTTTTCAGTTTAAATTAGAAAATGATTTGCAAAGTAAATTTTAATATGTAATTAATTTAAATTTACATATTTTTCTTTCAAATTAAATTTCTTTTATTTATATCGGGAAAAATGTTAAAAATAACTTAAAATTTTTTAAATATATGATAAAATATGTTACTCATCAAGCAAAACTTTCAGTAGGCCATATTCATTAACAAGTCTAGTATTGGGATAAGCCTTAATAAATTTTAATCTAAGCCTAATTAATTAGAGTTAAGCCTTAAATTTTTATACCTAGTCGAGGTTACAACTCATATAAATGTGCGTCAGAATGTAAAGAACCCTTAAAAATTATACATCAAAACATGATAAACCTAATTTTGAAAAAGAGTTTGGTCTGGTTCTTCTTAATTCCTTCGTGTAGTTAAATTAAACCAACTCGCTTGTATATATAATTGAAATTTGTTATAATGCAGTTTCAAAAACTGGATGTATTGGACAGGCAATTCTAAATGCCACCTTTCTTTTAAACCAATCGGATAGATTGATGTCTGATTTTTGGTTTATTCAATGAAACGTCAAATGCTTTTGTATGATGAAACTATTACAAAGAACTGCATTTTAATGTGCATTTGCTCTCGTTTTTATATTATGTTTATGGCAAATACCATAAGGTTATTAATGTGAATTCTCTTTTGCTCATTTCTCTCTCTCTAACATACCATTTCATTTAAGGTTAATTTTCTTCCAGTTTTATTAGTTTGATTTTAAAGTCGTATTGTGATGGTTTAGTTTTAAAATTTAATTCTTAAAATGCTACTTGTAACTCGGTGATTATTTTTCTCGTTCAACTTTTTTTTGGGTCAAATTTACAAGCAACTTTGGTAGCAAATATAATTATTTATTTTTCTAGCCATAACAATCATTCATCTTACTGTACTTAATTAAAAAGGACAGCTATATTTTTGTATACTTTTGCAGCTCATTTAAATTCATGGACGAAAATTTTTTAAAGTTTGTGCAGTGAAGATGTGAATAATAAAGGTAATAAATAATAATTTTCTAGTCTGTGACTTTACTCTCAATGTGACGCTAATATTAAATACTGAAGATGCGATGAACCGAAAGATGTGTTAATGTTGTAGTTGAGTATAGGACAAATCCTCTGTGCTCTTAATTTATTTTAATACTTTTTCTACTTCGGTAACCTTTTTAGTTTTGTTCACAATAAAACATTATTTACCTTCCAATTATACAACAGTTTGCGCATATTTTTATACACTATGGTGCTGTACAATTGAAATTATTATATATATATATATATATATATATATTATATATTATATATATATTATTTTTATACTATATATAATATATATATATAATATATATATATATTATACTAGTATAATATATAATATAATTATATATATATTATAATAATATATATATTTATTATATACTTATATATATATATATATATATATATATATATTATATATATATATAATTATATATATTATATATATATATATATTATATATATATATAAATATATATATATATATATATACGATATATATATATATATATATATATATATATATATATATATCTTTTTAAATGTGTAAATATAAATACAATATTTATAATTGTTGAGTTTATAATCACTTCCTTTATTTATTTATTTTTTACTAACATGTGTTCTATTTTTTAACATTTAACATCTACAGGTTCAAACAGGTATAACTAATAACATAAAATATTTAAATACTGAGATTAGTTTAGGAATCTTCTGCGTGATTCTCTGAAATTGAACGAAAAATGGAATAGGATTCTAATGTCGTCCAAGAGAATTCTTAGTGAGTAGGATTCCAGTCTACTAAGTTGTATCATAGATTTCAAGGTCAAAGTAAGCACAAATTTGTTTACAGAAAAAGCTCCTCGGGTGTTGTTTTCAATTCATTATAGGAAAAGACAAGGAGTGAGGGTTAACTGGAGACTTTGTTTTGCAAGATGAAAGTTTTAATGAGGAATCCTCCATTGATAGGAAAACGTAACTATTAATTAATAAAAAGGGGTCAGATTATAATAATAATATGGGCTGCTAGAATTATTTCGGTTGTTCATCATCTAGCGCTAAGAAATTGAACTTCCCTTAGCAACGTTTATCACTTATTTGTTTCACATAATGAAACTTTATTGTTTTAATCGAAATGTTAGAATAATACGATTTTCTTTTGCCAAAAGACCTACGTCATGTTGAAAGCTATGAAATTCATGAATCATTATTTAGGTAAGAGTAAAATGAAATTCATTTTATAGAAAATAAATAGCTAGACAGCCTTTTTGATAATGTACGAAATGCAAAACTTGTCAAAAAAATTGGTAAATAAAACAATTTTTGAGAACCGATGGGAATGCCGTTCTGACTACGTAAAAACTGTTAGTTATCGAACTTGATCAAAGTTTCGAAACTGGCTAACAATGCAAAAGTACGAACTGAAGCCATGTCATTTACAAAAGAAGTCCATTCATTTAGGGCTTTGTATTAGTAATCTGGTAGGATCTTTGTTACAAATTAATACTATTAATTAAATAATTACAGAGCTAAGAAATGCAGATGTTACTTTAAAATACGTAGAAGCAACATATTTCCTGAAATATTTCAAGTAGAGTGGTTTTGCGATAAAGCGCAAGTAAATTGTCAGGAGATTATGAGGCGAGTTTTGAAATTGTATTTATATCCATAAAAGTCGTCTTACCTCTTTTCCTCAAAAACGCCCTCCGTACAGGGTTAAGGGGTTTTGACCTTTGGTTTGGGTATCTGTGAAGAAGCTTGTCGGTATTCTCAAAGTTTTTTATCCCCTTTTACGATTGGCTCAATGAATTAAAGCGTGGTTTTCGCTCGCTTAGGGCTCATGGTTCGCTCCTTGGTACTCGCTTATATACAGCAGTATAAACACCAAGCTTGAACTTTCGAAGTTGCTACTTGAATAGACAAATAATTGAAGTCTACAAAGGATTTTCCCTAATTAATTACAGTTTGCGGCATGGTTTGTTAATACACTAATTTCAATACCCACACCTCACTTAAACGTATACAACAAGACAATCTTTCCCTTTCTGTCTCTAGCACAGAAGATCTGCCTATCAAGAATCTAAGCTATGCTCACTGATGGCTAGAACATCTTTATTAGGTTGAGTGGAGGCAAAGGTTGCTATCAGCCTTAAATGAATGTGCATCATTTCCACTTGGTCTGAGAAACCTAAGAACATCAGTGATAATTGATGCAATACAACACTATCTCTTTCCCCACATACGATATCTCACCCTTCACTCGTTGTCTTATTCAGGCAGTTAAATAAACTTTCTCCTTTTCCCTCAACATATCTTTTCTTCTAAAGAGGATGTCCTCCCCTATATACCTTTTAACAAACCCCTTGGGCCTTACGGTGCATTTTCTGACACATCTTGCCTATTTGGATGAGGGTACAGGTGGAAATTAATCCCATCTGCTTTTGACCTGGCCTACCATTGTATGAAGCATTGTTCCCGGGGTTCAGACATCCACGGCTCATCATATGGGGTGGGGTTTGACATTGTGTCTTTGAGGAGTAGAAGAATTCTTCCTTATGAATTATTTGCCTTTCCTATCCCTCCTGCCAAATAATTTTTTTATTTCATGAGTTTTATCCGCATATTTTTTCATGAAGTAGAAGAATGTTGGATGATTTTTATGAAAAACCTAATGACATTAATTGTCTTGTAAACAAAGGCGATCACCATCTTTCGTCAGGTCCCCAACTGATTCCTCAGACCAGTTCCACCAAGGGTTCCGATGCCTTTGATGATGAAGGGATTCACTAATCTCATCCTCTTGCTAATCCCATCCTAATTCCAGTTAATAACTTTAACTCTTCTACCCAGAGCCCTCTTAACCGCTAGGCAGAATAAGAGGGCGGCCCTAGGTGGCTAGAACGCGGCAGACAACGACAGCAAAAAACGATATAGAGTACATAGCACGGCTAATCATTAACTATATGTCACCAATGACGCACAGCGCTCTGTTTGACAATGAAGAGTCTGTGATCTTCTCTACGTCCGTGGTGATCATCAATTAGTATAGAGATAGCTAGGTGACTTAAATAGCGGCAATGCGGGGGGCACCGGTGCCACCGCATGACAAAGGGTGCCAAACTAAAGAGTACGGTAAAATAGGTATAACAGATGAGAAATTATAGACTAATCAAGCAAGACCTGAGTGAAAAAAGGGCTCAGGTAAAAGACTAATAATACTAAAAATTATAGTAAGGCTAGGCCACAAAGAACTATATATAGTGTATGACCCTAGTAATAAACCGACAAACACTATAGCGTATAGCGGAGTGATACGGGAGGCTAGTAACATAATACCGCGTTAAAACAACACCCGAACGGTAGTAGATGACGTATACGGCAAATCAGATATTAATGAAGTAATACACACAGGTAAATAGCTATTATTATATAAACTCAAGAATAACACATCCACCCAACGATCAGAATGCGGAGATAAATAACTCAGTTAATAATATAACTATAGTGTATTGGAAAAAAAAAGGAAGGAAAAGCAAGTGAGGCACCATAACAAAACATATAAAGAGGATAAAAAACTCACTGAAAAAGTGAAGGGAAATAGGTGAGTGTGAGGTAGAAATAAGTATAATAGTTATGAATAGAAAAAAGGAGCAATGCGTATATAGATGGTGAATAGTAACTAGGTAGATAAGAAACTTAGTGATAATAGGCGATAATAGGTATAGGTCGGAGAACAAGAAAAAATATAGATAAGATTAAAGGATGAGTTACGACAGACTAAGATGAAATATAAATAGGGTGAAGTTTCAGCCAACTCTCTTGAAGGAGAAGCTAAATAGTAAATATAGTAATAATAATGATATAATATGAAATTCAGGTCACCTAACATAAAGCTACCCACCGCAGGAGTGGGGGACACCGCATCACCACCACATATAAACTAATCTATATAATATAGTATATATAGAGGACCGCAAAAGTCACCCGCGACCAAACCGCATGACGAGCACAACCAGCGAAAGAAATAAAGTCAAAACAACAAAGAGGAAGAAGGTCCAAAACCAACCAGAAAAAAAAACCACACAACAGCGGAGTGACCAAAGCAACACAAAAGGAAAAAAACAGAGGGAAATCGTGGCAATGAGAGAAAAGAAAGGAATAGAGAGAGAATAAAGATATAGATATAAAGAAGAAAAAAAAAGAAAGAAAAACCAAGAAAAAAAGAGAAAGTAAAAAAATAGATAGTAAGAAAGAGAAGAGAGAAAAAAAAAAAAAGAAAAAAAAAAAAGCGAAAATTGACCAAAAAAGAAAATAAAAAAGAAAAGAAAAAAGAGAGAGAAAAGAAGAGAAAAAGAAAAAAGAAGAAGAAGAAAAAAAGAAAGAGTAGCAAACACCACAGCCCACCCGAAACAGCCCAAAGAAATACAGCAGCCATGTCGGGAAGGCCGGGCGGCAAGCGAAAGGGAAAAAAGAAGAAAAGAAAAAAAGAAGGAAAAGTAAAAAAGAAAAGAAAAATTAAGAGAAGAGAGGAAAGAGGAAGGGAAAAAGAACAAGTCAAAAAAACGGGAAGCCAGAGTGAAGGACAAAGACAGCCAACGGCCGGAAGACACGCAAATGTGGAAAAAACGCAAAAACCACTCGTCGGACGCCAGGCAGGCGAAAGGGAAACAGGCAGAAAAAAGTACAGCAAGCACCACAAAGCAGGAAACCCAGAAAACGACCAAAAAAAGCACGCCGCACACTCTCCAAGAAACCAGGAAGCAAGGCGAAGAAGGCAGTGAAACCAGCTGGCAAAGGAAAGAGGACTGGGGAAAAAAAAGAAAAAGAAGGAAAGAAGCGAGAAAAAACCGGCAAAAGGAGGAACCTGCAAGAAAGGCACTTAAGAAATCCCCGAAAAACCAACCCAAACAGGGGTCATGGAAGCGCCACCCAGAAAAGAAAAAAAAAGCGAAAAAACCAACCACCAGCTAGAAGAAAGCAAGAACAATGGCACAAGAAGTGCCACACCACAGGAAAAAAACACCGCGAGGGACCAAAAAGGGAGGGCAAAGAGGAAAACACTTCCCAAAAAACATAAGTGCAAAGAGACCAAGTGCCAGGGGGGGAAAGCTAACAAAAGACCCCAGCAGCCACGGCAAAGAAGGGTAAGCACGCAGCGAGAGCCCAGAAAAAAACACCCCGAACAATGGAAAGAAAACTGCGGCCGGTAGACCACAAAAGAGGCGGGAAAGAAGGCCCAAATACAAAAACCACCAGTGAAAGGGGGCGAATAGAAGCCGCAGCCAAGGAACCACAACAGGAAGCGGAACTCCAATGACTGCGAACCCTACGAGAATACCAAGATCCGAAAATCGTACAGCAGGAACGCCATCAGAGGGGGAAAACAGAGTGGGCGGAACAAGGCCGCGAACCAGCGCGCCGCACATGAAGAGGAAAGGGCAAAGCGAGGTGCGGAGGAAAAAGAGAATGAATGCCAGGGCGGCGTACAAGGCAGTGGTCCTGCGGGACAGAACAAAACAACAAAAGAAGCGAGCCAAGGGAAGCAACGCGGGGAAAGAAGTACTGACAAAACCAATCAGAAGTTAATATAATAGCGTACTACCTAAGAGAACACAGCAGAAGGAGGAAGATGATACAAACACCAATAGGGGGAACCAATATTACTAAGTAGGACACGTTCGTCCGTAACTAATGTCAATCAAGATAGTAAGTTTCATACTAAAGGACAAGTGGTAATTACTATTAGCAGAAAGGTTCGAGAAAAATAGTGAGAGTAAGGTCAATCCTTGTTTCACCTGCGCTATCGATAGAGAGACTTGTAGTTGTCAGGAGGAACCTTCAGATTGATATGACCCACTAAGGTCTTAGCAGTAATAAAAAGGTGAAGAGCTCACTTTCGAAACAGAAATGTCCACTCCAGCACTCAATCACTTTTGACAAGAACACACCACCTCATAATATCACATTAAAACGTTTGTTCTGTTTATTTTAAACGACACCATTAGCACTAGTGTATAGAAGAATCAAACAATGATGGTAAACGAATATAGTAAAACGCTGCGATACGTACACGATAGCCTAGATATAATAATATAAAGGAAGCATCTATTTTTGCTTAAATTAGGCGGACAATGAATAACATATAAATAAATAGTTCACCGGTATATACTATAAAAACCTTATATCACTAAGAGTACAGGGAAAGGCCTTAGTCAAACCCCCTCAACAACGGAAAAAATAGATATATATATATATATAATTCGGGCAAAATATAATATAACAAAAAGTACTGGGACCAGGTCAATAGACTTATACCGAAGATTTTATTAAGAAAAAAAATTGCAGTTGCGGTTTGATTCTATTGAATACACCTGCAAGAAGGTTACTGAAACTTACACTTTGTTCCTACTCCAACTTTTATGAAGCATCCTCAATTTTAAGGGTACACGAAGAGATTAAAGGTCCATAGAATTATCCTTACTAGTTTAGTCTTCCTACGCAAGAACTATACAAAGGAGATATATGAGTCAAAGTGGTTGTTATTCTGGCAGAACCAATGAGCAGATTTTGGTGAAAGTAATATATCAAGTGTTATATATAATAACCTTATTTACCCTGGGTTACAGATTGGCATGCTTGCTGTCCTGCTGTACACGGCTAGGAGGCAGTTGAGTGTGTGTAGCGATGATTTGCTACGCCTCCTAATATGAATATGTGGCAATATATAATTAATGGGGATGCCAAGCCCCGGTACAAACCCATATACTAGTGTGATTTATGATGTATCTATCGTCCTAAATAATCAATACCACAAATTATTTTCAGATATTTGATGAGTTTTTAAAAAAAGTAAGAATCAAATAATGGGTAAAGTTTAAGTGAATTTAGAACGTCCACGGATAAAGAGAATCGGACCAGAAAGATGTAATGTGTGTATTGCAAGTAAAGCAAACTTAAAACAGAAAGAAAAATTAGCAAGCAAAACTTGGAAGGTATGCAACTCAAACAGTTAGATAATATTAAAAAGAAAATTGAAATATAACGGTCACAGTGGAGAGAGCTACAAAATAGGCCCGTTTGGACAAATTGAATGGAAAGAAAAATAAAAACAAGAACACACCATGAAAATCAATAAAAAAAGAGTTCAAATGGACTCTGAATAAAATAGAAGAGACTAATTACATTGTATAGGAAGCTTGTACCAAGATCTATCAGTATAGATGAGGATTAATTGAATTTCAGAAAAAGAACCGCCAAATAAGGAAAGGTTATAAAGATGCTGAGGATTAAAAGGCCACGCCGCCAGCCAACCGCCTCATTTCGTCCACCACAGAAGAAGCACCCCCATAGGGAAGACGTAAAACATCCTCACCGAAATGGACAAAACGGGCAAGTAATTGCACCTGGCACCAACTTTGCAGGCTCCCACGATATCAATGTGAGAGGACTTATACGTGGGGAACGCAAAGATGGAGTTCACAAATGGAAGATAAGAGAGAGATGATTCAAAACATGATAAATACTAATAATTAAATAATCATTCTCAATATTAATCACTCAAAAAACAAGACAATATGTTAATATAGTAAAAAATCAGCAACAATGGACACTTAATAAAAACCCTTATCATATACTATAAGTCTAAGAAAATTAATACAACACCTACGTCTGGGTTCCCACATCAGTAGAATAATTTATGTAACTATCGTTGTGAAACTGTGGAGCTAAATAGCAGTCATACTATTGGCTGTTCCTAACTTGATTAACACGAAAAGGAGTAAAATATATATAAATATGTGCACAAGAATTTGATATGTTTATTTAATTCCCTTACGCTAATACTGGTAAAAAAGTAGATAGTGTAATGAACAAGACGACGTATGAGAGAGGAGAAGAAGACGAGAACCCTACAAGAAGAAGAGGGAATATATTAATAAACCACACAAAATGCAGAGCTAAGAAAAAAAAGCAGGATACGGATATTTCCAAAGTATCAGAAAAAGAAAATCAAATGGTTGTGAGCAATAAAAAGAGTCCCATTTCATAGATCCTCATAAGGCCCAAGAGAATCGAAATTGATGAATTGACTTCCAAGAGGCACCCAATAGAACACAGCAATAAAGTATATAAAATGTACATACAAACTCGAGATTACAGTACACTCAAATCAGGAATTCGGTTTATGGACAATAGAATCCTTGGGGAATTTGATCAACAGGACTACCCGCCACATTTCAAATTCAGCGAAAGTATCAGTAAAGAGGATGGAGTTCGCAAACAGAAATGGGAACGTAAAAGAGGGATTACTTTACCATGCCTGGAAATTCATACCTGAACTATATGAAACCTACTTTTTAAGAGTTTAGTAGGGTCTAACAGTGGTGAAAAAGTAAAATGAAAAATAACACGACTAAGATTTCAGATGTTCCAATTGGTACGACCATAAACAGATAGAAAAATCTAATAATAGAAATCGGATGTGAAATATTTTTGAATAATCATATGTAAGGATTGATTGAATTGGGAGAAGAACTATCCGCTAAATTTTGTACAGAACTTACAATTGCTGAGCTGCACTTTCAACAGTAATAATAAAGCACATAAATTAGCTAGGGTGAACCAAAAGGATGACCCAATGAACCAAAGTACTAAGGTGAAAAATAATTGGAAGTAAATATTGTCCTGATGTATTAGAATAAATATCAAAAATAACTCCAATTTAATTAAATGTCATAACATCTGCTTAATAAAAAATGCAAAAATTTTAAAAAAAATCCTAATAAAATCTGGCAGTACTATAAAATTATGAAAAAAATATATTGACTGAAAGTAATATTATACGTATAAGTAATATGATATAAAGAAAAGCCAACTATAAACGGCAATGAAAGAAAAAGATTTTGGATAAATTTAAGATAGCTCTAACTATAATATATAATAGATATAATATATAAGGAATATAAAAATAATTATAGGATATAAATATAATAAATTAATAATATACAAGAACACACAGTGTAATAAGCTTTCGTCTCATCCTAGACCTCAGTTTATTAGAAATACTGTTAAAGTTAAGTAGACTAGCTAATTCGGGAATTGGAATTTCTTTAAGTGACTTATCTATTAATTGGAGTTAGTTGGTCAGTAAGGTAAAACCTTATTTGTGAAAGTAGGGTGACGGACCCAGCCATGACTGTAGTTATGCATTGTATCTATAGTTGTAATCTTCCAAAACCTTTAATTATAGTTGGAAGGTCTTATATACAAATGATTCGGGCAATTTTCTTTTTTCGCTATCTTGTACTGTATCTGCTATGTTTCATGTTATTTGATGTTGATTTGGTGGTTACTGTATTAATCTATGTTGAGTAGGTGCGGAGTTTTCTTCGTGTTGTGTTGGTTTTTGCGACTTTTGAAGTCTATGGTTTGACCAAAGTAGTTTTTATTGCAGGTATCTTACATGGTATTTTGTATAAACAGGGGGATTATTTATTGATTTGATCTGGCTGATTTTAATACAGTATTTCATACGAACATTTTTAAGGTATTAGCTGTATGTATTTCGGCGTATGTGGCTATAATGTGTTCTTCTTAATGTTTTGTGATAAGTATGATGTTGTGTTGTTTGTTTTCTTATGTTGGTGTGATAATAAGTAGCAGTATTTTGTATTCTGTATGATTACATTCGTGGTTGGTATTTTAGTTTTTCAAACTTTGTTTTAGGTAGGTAGTTTCTGTACTGAGGTGGAGGGGGAGCAAATTTTAAATGCACGAAGGTAAAGGTTAGTGAGTGAGCTAATTTGTGTTGTGTGTGTGAGCGGAGTACCAATAAATATATGTAGGGTTAGATGTACAAGGTCAAAAAAGTTCATATATATATAATATATATTATATAAATCTAAATATATGTCAATGGATAGACTATCAAATCACAAAAACTTACAATAGAAACTAAATAAAATAGGCAGGCGTAGTAAAATAGTAATAGAATAGTGAAATGCACATAACCTAGCAAAAATATCACTCACTAAGACGGCAGTAATATACAAAAGCATAACGGGGCAAAGTTACCGATAGACAATAAATACAGTAAAGGCGCTGAAACCAAACGTAGTTAAGTGAACTAGGAAATAGTAATTGGAAGTACTCAGAGTGAGAGAAAGTATCAGCAAAACAAAAAGCACAGCCAAAAAACGCAAAAAGCACACAAACAGGACCACGGAATACCAGCTGGACACATAACCAAGAACGCGGCCACAGCAAAGAGGCAGTCAAAAAACACTTCGAGATCACGAAGGAAAGCAAAAAGAAAAAGCTGGAACAGAGAAAATCCACTGGGTGCGGGGAAATGATGAAATGAAAAGGGGCCACAGCGCAGAAGCACAGGAAGCGACACCCTCAACAAGGTAGCGACGAGAACGCGGCACAACGCAACCCACAAAAAAACAAAACGCGCCCCGAAAGCGCAAACTGCGGAACCAAATGAAAAAAGCAAGCAGAAGAGAAACCCGGGCCATAGACAAAAGAACAAAAATTAGGTCAAGCCCCACGCGGGGTAACCACTGAAAATAAAAGAACAAAATAGATAAAGAATAAATAAATAGAATAGAAGAACAGGAGATATAGAAGAAAGAAGAAAGAGAGAAATAGAGAAAAGAAGAAAAAAAGAGTAAAAAAAATAAAAAAAGAGAGAGAAAACCGAAAAGACCAAAATAGAACTAGAAATTAACCCCAAACAATGTGACAATAAATAAACTATTTTTGATAAAAGTTACTCAGTCTAAAAAAAGAAGAAAAGAAAGAAAAGAGATAAAGAGAGAGAGAAGAAAATAAAAAATAAAGATAACAGGAAAGCAAAGGGCACGGACGGGAAGAGTGAAAAGTAAGTTTGTAGCGGGGGAAACGGAAAAAAAAGTGCAAAAAAAATAGAAATAAGTTCAAAACGGAAGGGAAAAAAAAAAAGCAAAAAGCAAAAAATGCACAGACAAAACATACACTCAGTAAAAATGCACACTACTTCATTCGTCGCCGGCCTAGGCTGTCACTAGTTACTTACCTACCCTACTATGCCCCGCTTATCGCACTCGGTTGAGGTCAGCCCATACGGATACCCCTCAAATGATACCTACTAAAACTAATAATGGGCCACATACACCCCGCAAAACTTATAAGCTATATACGGAAAAAACAGGATATAAACACACAATTAACGCAAGAGCATACTGATCACTCAGCCATATATCCAATATAGCCCCCACACAAACGGCCCCCCATCACAAAACGCTCAATATAACTGCAGTCATACATAGGCGCTACGATCACGCCACTACTAAAAAGGCTAAACACTCAATACCGTATCCGAGCGCAGGATCCCCCGTCACCCGCCGAGGCGGGGAAAACCTCCCCCAACAGCGACCTCAAACAACCACGAACCGAGTTTAAAGGAAAGGAACGGTAACAAGGAAAACCGTGAAAAACCTAATAATAAGAATGAGAGTCACACCAGCGTATATTATATAATAAGCTCCAGGCAATAATAATATAAATACCTAATATAAGTTATCACATGGCACCTAACAGAACCAAAACCACTATATAATATGCATATCCTAGCAAAACATAGAGACACCAATATTTACTAACCACACGGCACTGTACTCACCGTAATTAAAAATAAATCAATAAAAGAACGTGCACTAACCAAAAAGATAATGAGAATAGATAAAGGTACGTATATATACAAAGCAGTGAGAATATTAAGTCACATACTAAGGACACGTCAAAGACACACCCAAACGTATAATAGCCACTACTATATTATATAGATAAACAAATCAAGGAAAATAGGATAAGGAAGGTGTGAATAAGCAGAACACGATAATAAGACAACTATAATGGAGGCAGCGACACTGCACCGAACCGTCAGAATAATGAAATAGAGAAAAAAATGGAAGATTTGACATAAGAAAAGCCTGAAGAGATGAATGTCTGATGGCCATGACGATATAGAAAAATAAACGTCTGAAAGAGTAGAACGCAAATTCTACAATGTCAACAGGAGGCAGGACCAACGCAAGTGTCAATAATAGGGATTGGAGCAAAAGTGCCGTGAAACGAAGCGCAACAAAAAAAAGTTTAAGCCACCTATATCCAATACAGCAGTAGCGTGCTAAAAAGCCTACATATAAAAGGACAGAGGTTGGAGCCACAAACGAGAAAAAGATTATGTTATGACAATAAGATGGAATATAAAGAACAGCGGAGAAATTTCTATTGGGATGTAACCTGAGGGCGGACGAGCCCTGAGATATTGTACACCAAATCAATAAAAAAGAAGGAACAACACCAGCATGATACCTCCCCAATTGAGAAAAAGAAAATATATTTTAAACACCTTTGACAACCTGGGAGCGGAAGAACATGAGGTGCATATAGTATGAATCGTGAAACAGAATAAAGAAGAAAGAAATCAGAGCAGTGAAATGAAGACCACCTTGAACAGCTGAGAGAATTAGGAAAAGATCAAAAGGGAGGCACATTCGGACATGAAAAAATTCAACTGAGGGGAGCACAACAACCCGGGTAATTAGCAAAAGAATCGGTAGAATGTTTCACAAAACCAGATATATGATCAAAAAAAATTCAAAATCTTCTTCATTTCGGTCCCACTATAGCAAAGATGAGTTAGCATAGACTAAGGTAAGATCCAGTTGCCCCCCGCGGAACCTTATACTCTGGTGCGGAACCCAATAAAGTACCAATGCGACGGGGAAATGAACCCCAAAATGAGGGACAAGTAGAGATAGAGGTTTTAGAAACATTGAATGACAAAAAAAAAAAAGACCCAATATATATATAAGAATAAACAAGAAAGAAAAAAATCACATCCTGAGCCATCCTACAAGACGAGACCCCCAACCAGACAGTGGTATCTACAGTATCTCGCAAAAGGAAGAAAAGGAATAAGAATTTATCAGAAGAAAATATAAGAAAAGAGAAGAAATCGCGCATTTTTAAATAAAAGCATCCTATATACAATTACTGTTATTGGTAAAACATAAAGTAAATCAAAAAACAGGCTATAATAACAATAATATCAAAGTAATTTGTCATTACTTTTAACTTTGACATTAATAGGTCTATCTAAAATGACTCATTACTCCCCTTCATAAGCAACCATGACCGGTCTGCACTTTTATAATATTCGGAAATGCTTAATATGTCTTATCCAAAAAACTTAAACACTTCACTTTCTAAACCTTCGAACCTTTTTGATTTGTAGTATAGATTGGAGAACACTCAAAGAAATTACTCATTAATGTGAGAAGCTGTCTTTTCAGTATATCGTAATAGTAGCAGACATAATTCTTTAATTGACTAATTGGACAAGTGAGCTTCAGTTGCGTAGAAGCAACATAGCTTTGGGGTCGCTATCCAGAGATAAGAGAGACAACAAACCCAAAAAAGATAGAAACGCAATCTAGAGAAACCATTATTGAGCTATAGATTGTATAGTCTAACAACAGAAGCAAACAATAGTAGTTCACAGCCAGAAAAACTAGAAAACTGAGAACATTAAACTGAGAATAAAAGCCCCTCAATATTAGTTGAAGTTAACGGCCGCTGTCTCATTAATGCACGGAAATGACTTTATAGAGCCGAACGCGAGTCCACTCAGACGCGCGCATACACACACATCGACTGGCCATACGAGAGCGCACAACGATCTTCCAGATCCACTCTTCAAGATTTCTCTGGTAATCTAATCAGTCATCCAATGACATCCCACTCTTAGAGATGCCCATCACCAGATCCCTACAAGGTTGACCATGCATCATCACTCCTATGACGTCAACGTCTAGAAAATTTCGCTGTCAGTATTAATCAGCCCCCTTTCAGCCGAATTACAATCTTCCTTGAAAACAAACCCCAACTGGCGTACACTTTCATCCGAACATTATATCCTTTATTTAACAGATAGGGATTGTTCTAACAACGCCAATCCAAGAGCTGAACATATATTAGCTCATCCCTGCCCAAAGCGGACAAAGTAGCTCCTCTAATAATTTTCTAAATAGGCGTGTAAAACCAAAACTTTCCAGACGCAATTCAATAATATGGCCGAGTCCTTACACATCCCGCAACAAAAAGTCACTCAACCCTCGTTAAAGCCCAGCCGGTGCGCAAGAAACCAAAGGATAAAAAGCCATCTCGGCATGCGCCCCCACCGGCACCGCGGGAGACCTTTAGCTGGGAAAGGTCGTTATAATCTACACAAACAAGACAAAAAACAGTGGTCTGAGATCACTGTGAGAGCGGATAACAGAAAACGGAATAGAGACAATAGAAGATTGACGCAAGAGGGATGTTAGCGACGACAGATGTTCAAACTAGCGATGAAGATAGCCCTAGAAGGATCCGGACGAAAAGAGAATATAAATCCCAAACAGAAAAACACATAGTAAAGAAGAATTTGCCGCGAAGAAAGAATGATACATCAGGAATACAAAACTCAGAAGACAGCTTCCGAGCGACCACATAAACTTTATATTCCTAGTATGAGGACAAATGAGTAGAATAAGAAAGCAGAGAAAGAACAAAAGAGAATCAATAGCTGGTTGCCCTGAAAGCAAAAACGAGAGAGAATAGTCATAGCGTTACATATGCGAGTAAGACGACTGAAAAATATAGAAATAGCCTCATATGAAGATGAACTGGTGTAGGTTTCAATTAGACAAACAGGAAACATAAAAATAAGAACAAAAAAAGATACTAATACAAATAGAGAGGATGTAACCTCATATACAACAAGAATATATGTAACAAATTTTAGATATATATATATAAAGTACAGAATAACCAAAATAGTGCCCTAAAAAATACATAGGGAACCATGGAGATAGCTCAAGCCACTAAAAGTTACAAATCATATGTAAACTAGTAAATATAAATGGTATTAGACTAAAAATATCATATATGTTACGTAAAGGAGCCGGAGCGGAAAAAATAGCTTCATAGACAAAAAGGTATAATACTATCACAAAAACTTGATTGTTAAACAGTAAAAATGTAAAAAACTTTAACCACTGCTCTTTGTTTTCAGAATACTCAAATAACGTATAAGAGAAAGATAACCATAACTCAGGAAGTAAAGACATTAAGGAAAACGAATGATAACCGTAAATTGCTGAAAGACCTATAGTGAGTGAGTAAAATATATAAAGCTATGATACAGAAAAAATACTATATATCAACCAATATAAGCCATAAATGAAGTCGAAAAGAATCAATGAAGCGAGGAAACCTAAAAAGTGACTTGATCAAAAAGAACATAACACCAAAGCACGAAGCACAGAGCAGAAAACCAGCTCCAAAAATACATATGTAGCCGGGATTACTCAGTGAGTCAAGGCCTACGAGACAACCGCCAACAGGAGCCATACTATACATAATATACACCACCCGACTAATTGCCAAACCATGCACACACGCCCATCAAGCGATATTAAGAATAGTCGACTTCAGTCTAACACAACCTAACCTACGGCCGGGCCACATCTACGTCCAAATAGCGAGATAATAGTGAGCGTAGCGAATAGTAGTTTAGGATAAAGCATATATATATACACTATAATAAATAAGGCGGGCGGTGGAGGCTAGGGTAGCCTAATCCACTAAATAATAAAGCTACGCGCTGAAATAGTATAGTCTAAATCACAAACATCACTCCCTATAGAGTAAAATGAGATCAAAATAGTAAAAAAATACCCAAGATGAATAAAAATAGAATGATATGTATTGAATACAGTCAGATCACATGTAACAGTAAATAAAGAGTATCATAGAATAATAAAAAAAGAAACTTAAAACACACATTTTTCAAAGACTTCACGTAAAGTTGCACCCAGAACGCTTCAGCGTCTCCCCCCCAACTATTACACTATTATAGAGATTCTCCGCTGAAGCACACACAGTTGTCCTACCCGCCGCGACCTCACACAATATTTCCTCTAGACGCTGTTCAGGAGCAAAGTTATATATGTTAATATGCAACTCACATATTCATAGCCTAGTAAATATCACGACCCTAGAGTAATATATAAGAACTAGATAGTAATGATTTGTCAGTACGATATGACTAGAAAAAATACTTAATCTCAGATACCATAGACTAATAAATAGAAATAGCGTAACAAATCGAATAAAATAAGATAGTGCTACTACAACGAGGTAAAAATGAGTACTCTACCAATAGCGTTATCATAATTATAACGAAAACAAAAAGTAAAATATGGGACATAAAAGAAATTAATATATATATATATATAATATATAATTTTATTATTATCATTGTCAGTATATAATATATAAAATACAACAAGGGAAAAAAGAAAATAACGAATCAAACGACATATTATTTATCAAACAGGAAAATTCACGATAATATTTCACACATCATTATAAAACTGGAAGTCAGCATAAATTAATAGAAAGAAAATATATATAAATATAGAGGATAATAATAATAATAATATAGAATATAATAAGAATATATATATAAATAAGAATATATCAAGATAGCAACTACCTCAACGTCGGATACTAATATACATATAGGTAATATAGCATAGTAATTTAAAAGATGCTAATTAGCATAAAGCATATAAATACTGAATAGTGGGATAGTATATATATCGGATTAATAAAAAAAAAGGGTAGCAAAAAGATATAATAATAAACATAAAAAAGAGAAAATAAGTATTACAAATGAGTAACTAAAAAAAAAAAAGCCGCAGAAAAATTAACCATAACACATGAATAATAAAATAGAGCACTATACAATATGACTATACAATGTACGTAATGCAGAATACTGAATAGAAAAACTATTATTAAACATAGTATTAAAATAGAGGAATAATATAAACTAGTGATAATAAAGATAAGGATGGTGGTGATTGTTTGGATAAAGAAAAGAGAACACAAAAAAGGAATATAAAAAACAAAAAAAAAAAATAAACATAGACAAAAAATACTAGATAAATAAAAAGATCAACCCAAACTTTAATGAAAATGAAGATAAAGATAAGGAGATATATAATAGAACCCTAAAAAATAATGAGTAGAAATAAAAAGGGGGAAAACGCAAAAAATATATATATAAGATATATGTATAATAGAAAAAATAAATAAATAATAATATAAAAAATATATAATAATATAGAAAAATAAAGAATAATAATATAATATATAAGATAATATAGAAAAATATAATAGAAATAAAGATTAATAATAATATATAAAATAAATAATTCTTAGCCTGGAAACTTTTAGAAATGAAAAAAGAGGTAAAACATAAATTAGATTTGAGGGAAATCACAAAGCCCCACCCCTGACAGCAAAAATAAATAGAAAACTAATTTTATAGTAATATATAATAGGGGAAAAAATATAGATATTATTAGTTATGTATTCATTAAGTTAATCGATGACTGAGACGCAGTTATTCAAGGGATGCGAAACAAACGCCAAACTAAAGAACCATAATATCGAAAAAAAGAAAAGCGACGGAACGAATGAAAGCAGAAGAATGATGATTCAACGGTAACTACGAAAGAATATATATAAAACACAACCGCCCGAATAAATGAGAGCGTCAAAAGTTAGCAACGAATAAACAGGTTTTTTTTTAGCTTAAAAGGAAAGCACCCAATAAGCCGCAAAGAATTTAAGACTACGCAAAAGATCCAGGGAAGGAGAAGATCGAGGGGTGTATCTCTCAACACTCAACCATGGACGAGACGAGAAGCAGACGTCCTCCAACACCCCCATCTGTCGATACCCATAGGCGTGCTAGCCTAGCACCAACCAGGTGGCCCAAAATGCCCCAGACCCAGCCCCAAAAGTCCCTAAAAAGATTATATTTTTTTTAAATCTAAATAAGAAAAATAAACATAGTATAAAAAATAACAATGATAAAAAAAAAGCAACTTATGGTAACACTCGCGCTCTTTCAATTGAGAGTTTAAAGCTAAACACGTATGACACTGACAAAGACTGCAAACATTAGCTTCGGCGATTTTCAGATATCATGAAGTCATATATTAGTAACTATACCTTATAAAACAATTTATTCCAAATTAATGATATATAAGTATAATATATAGTTATATATATAATATAATATATAATAATAAAATTAAATAATATATAGATACAAAATATAATACTCAAACGCATAATGATCACATAAAGTACAAAATATAATCACCTATCACAGACAAATCATAATACTACTATAAAATACAATTATTCGAACTTTCCACCCCACTACCTGAACTATTAGTCTAACCCAACCAACACTAAACCCCATTAACACTTCCTTAATCCACTTATGAGGAACGCTATCGTATGCTTACCTATAATTAATCCATACCGTACTAAGATATTATTAATAACTCTTTATTTACTTTTTTCTGAGCAATATAAAATTCTTAATATAACTATTATGTTCGGCGAACAATTCACGATCACATCTCAATCTCTTTTCTTTCTTT
>JABUQX010126893.1:0-21786 GCA_015478945.1 Trachelipus rathkii | reverse complement strand
AATATTAACTGTTAATACTTTTGTTTATAACTTTTACAGACAATCATGTTTTAAAATTAGCATCATCAGTTGTAGTTATTTTATGCAAACTTTTATTAAAAAATTAATATTTTTACGTACCGTAAAGCAGTAAATCAAGTACGCAAGCCCTAGCAAGCTCTCTACCCACAGCTGATGCCACGTTTCTGATTCCTATTGACTTACCTGCTTACATCATCTTTTAGCCCAATTGTAATAAGTATAAAAATAAAACAAACATAAGTTTTCTCTCTGCTAACCAATCAACTGATTTTATTAATACATATCTAGGTCTTTAATTTAAAAATTAACAATTGATTCACATTACATTTAATATATTCGCTCAATGGGTAACTAAAAATATTTCAAAGTTTTTCAAATTAATTGATTAGGAAACATTACCAGATTTGAATTTATTAATCTATGTACATTGACAAATCCAACAAGGACGAAAAACACAACAACGCGCCACTCGACTTACAGATACGAGAACTGACCTCAGTTTTCTGTAAAATTGTGTTTGAAATAACTACTTTAGCGCTAATTTTGAGGATAAGCTTTTTTTACCACGGCGGCGATTTAGCCAATAAACAGGTCAAAATTATATATTCAACACTGACCCTCCTTTCTGTAAAAAATGGTGTGTGAAAACTAACTACGTTGAGGCCTAAATTTAGGGATAGCCTATTTGTATCCCGGGCGTGAGTTTAAGCCCTAAATAAGGTTTCAAAAAGTAATTCCAGTATAAACAAGGAATTGAGAATCAAGGTCTATTATTATTACTAAATATATTCAACACTGAACATTTTGATGGAGCTTAGTAACGATCCTTTAACAGATAAGAAGGAAATGGTTCCTTTCTTATGAGAGGACCGGAGTAATTCTTACTCTCAATAGGACGCGTATCTGTTATCGGGGAGAATTGTCTTTATCGTTTTGCCTTTACTACGGTATGTAAAAAACATGTTTGTCTTCATACATCCGGAGGGCCTAAAGCTTCGTTTATTTAAACTAGTATGGTATAGTAAGCTTTCTAGAACCTTTTATAATTTATATACATTCAATTCTTACATACATGTAAATATTTACTTAAGAAAGTAAAAATAAGGATACTTTAAAACACTACTATAATTAAGAAATTTAATAAACATTAACTTACAATGATTTATATATAGATATAATTAATATATATTATGATATATACTAATATATATATATATAATATATATATATACTTATAATAATATATATAGTAAATATATATATATATAAAGATAACAATTAAATAAATAATACAGAGTAATTAATTGATTATATAATACAAGGAAAGTATCATTTTTCACATGATGGGCTGTAATGTTGGACATATTTTTATTTGGAATCACTAAAACAGATGCACATTCAGTATAACACTTATATCGAATTATCGATATAATAGTTTCGTGTTCTCACATAATACCTTGCATGATGTACCAGTATGTAAAAAGTATCCCCTCTCAGATTCATAGTAATTTACATTCTGGATCACTGCAATAAAATACTTTTCTGCCAGTGATTCTCTAAACGTAATAGAATGAATTTTGCTGCACGTCATCATAGACTAGGAAGCGGTCCGATAAATGATCGGGAAGATCCATGCGACCAGGAAATTTTCTAAATGCGTAGTTTCCTGATATAACATATCAATGAATTACGGTATGTGAATTAGATAAACATATGCTTCTTCTTTCAGTCTGCAGTAAACATTCGCCTACTAACCTCTGAACCAATTTATTCAGCTGCGTAGGCCTGGAAATGTTAGAGAATCGCATCATGCATCTGAGGGTCAAAACGCGTTTCATTATTTCGCTTTCCACAGTAGATCTAACTTGCCAAACTGATTATGTTTTGCGTTTATAAAAGTGTAAAGTAAGTTGCTATAATGCGTGGTTCTTCGCTGCAGGCTATTGTTTGGGCCAGTTTTAAAGTTGAGCCCTTGGTTTAAAAGTATTTCTGTAAAGGCCACCTTCAGTGTGTTACAATACAAAGTTATTCATAGGAACTCATTGAAACATCGTTGTATAGAGACGTATAACATACACACTGAATGGAGGTTTCACACAGCTTGAAAAAATTCAATAATCACGGGTTCTCTTATATTAAGAATGCAAAGCCAAACTTCCGGAATCTTGAATTTCCCACTGGCGGACAATGTCTTTGTATTGAGGAATATAACCTGTCTGAAAAGGTGAGAATCATGATTATAACTTAAGGGTGAAGAATAGAACGACTTTTATTACAAATCACGAGAACTTCGTGCACGCGCTTAACAGCCAAACGAGTTGATTTTAAATGAGTTTGCGGTCTTAAAACACGCCACCCGCCCTCAAATATAATTTTCATCAATACAGATAAGGTCAGGATGATTGGAAAAAACAATGTTTACATAACCATCTAAAAGGGCAAACAAAGCGATAAATTAATTCATCACCAATCCAATAACGGAGGCATAGAGAGATTAAGGATTACTCCGAATACCACATCACAAAAAGGAAACATTTCCTTTCTTACTGTTAAAGGATCTTTACCTATACAGATGTTCGAGAAAAGTTTGAAATATATTGTATAAAATAATAATCATTGATTTTCAATTCTTGTCTATACTGGAATTACCTTTTGGCCTGGTATTAGGCTTAAATCAGCCCGGGATAACAAAAAGGCTTATCTAAAATTAGGCCATAAACGTAGTATTTCAACACCATTTTTACAGAAAGAGAGTCAGTTTGAAATATATCATGATTACCTGGTATTAGGCCTAAAGTGCCCCGGGGTACAAAAAGGATTTTCGTGTGATGTGGGGTACAAAACGGGTATCCTAAATTTAGGCCTAAAGTAGTTATTTCAAGCACATTACAGAAAACAAGAGGTCAGTTTCGTTTCTGTAAGGAGTGCGCGTTGTTGGTGTTTCTCTTGTTGTATCAGTTGTTATTATTAATGAATCTATTCCCAATAAATAATAATAATATAATAAAAGAAAAATATAATTATTTTCAAAGAAACTTTTGAAATATTTAGTTAATTGAATGAATAATATAAATTGTAAGTGAATAATTGTTCTTTTTAAATAAAATCCTAGAATGATTTAATAAATTACATGTTATGTTAACAGAGAAGAACTTAATTTGTTATTTTTTATACTATTACATGGCTAAAGATTGAATGTACAGCGAGTAAGTCAACTAGAAAAAACGTTCTAGCTTGGTGTTAGAGACGCTGCTGGGGCCTCTGCCTTACTGATTTTACTGATTTAATTGCTTTAAGGTACGTAATATAATGTTTTTTAATAAAATTTTCATAAAATTTTAGGAAAAAGCTTATTTTAAACATATAAGTTGTAAAATCTTCACTAACACAAAAAGTTATTTAACGAGTTAATAATATAATCTCTATGTTTAACTCTAGTGATTCCTCTTCTTCAATGGTGTGTTTTCTTCATTGAAATAATTTTTAGTTTTAAAACTGATTTTAATATTTTAGATTTACATTTTAATTATTATTTACAATGTTTTAATAATGATAGTATATCCATACAAAAGAATTTATTTGATATGTTTAAACAGGGTTGGCGTGTGGTGTGTGCTGTGTGTGTGTATGTAGTGTTTAAATAATTTAATTGAACAATAGGCTGAAGTAAATCAACACCTAAAGTATAATAATAAAAATGATAATAAAAATAATAATAATTAATAAAATTAGTAATAATAAATAAAAATAATAATAATAGAAAATAAATAATAAAAATTAAAAATAAAAATAAAATTAAAGAAAATAAATAATAAAAGATAATAATAATATAAATAATATAATAAAAAGTATTAAAAACAAATAAAAACTAAAATAATAGAGTTAAGCAATTAAAGCATATGAGTTAAGCAAGTAAAGCATTAAAACCTTGAGTTAAAGAGCAGTGTAAAGCAGTAAAACAAAGCCTACTAACCCTCTTGTTGGCTAGGCAACAGGTCATTGATTACTCGATTTACGGCTTTTAAAGGTATGTAATTTTTAATACAATATATGAGTTAAAAAGCCAACGTAAAGCATATGAGTTGTAAAGCAGTTCTCAAACAAAAGCATTACATAATCCCTTGTGTGCTTGCGTAACACCTCTATTAGATTTACTGGCTTACTGCGTTGTAAGTCTGTAAGAGTAATGGTTTTTAATAAAATTTCGTACAATATTTCAGTTTAAAATAAATGTTGTATATATCAGACACTCTGGTTTGTTTTCTTATATCATACAAGTTTTTAAAAATTTATAAATTAAAAGTATTAAGTAAAAAATTATAAAAGAAAATAATGTTAATAAATATATGAGTTTAAAGCAGTAAAAACAAAACACTTACTTCCCCTCTCGGTGGCGAGGCAATTGAGCTAATGATTTACAGTTTTTTTAACTGCTTAAAGGCTGTGAACAGTATATTTTTAAAAAAATGTATTAGGTATGAAGTAATGAATGATCATAGTATATTTGAAAAGGAATTTTTTAAAATAGTTTTATAACAAAAGACAATTCACAACTATGAAATATGTGATTAAATAATAAGAATAATAAATATAATATATAGGTCACTCTGTAATAGTTACCAGGTTTTTAGGATCGCAAACAAAAATGTTATTTTTAATAAAATGTTTAAGTATTGGAAAGTAAAAAATGAACTGACTCAGAGTATATATATCATTTCTCAGTTCGCTCCGGGAATAATTGAGCTGCTGGCGCACGCGGCTGGGCGGGAAACGCGGCGGGCGGGGAACGCGGCGGGTCGCACTTGCGGGTGCGGGCGTTAGAACTCTTTGCGCGGAGGGCTCATGCTGGCGGACCGGAATGGTCCGCTTATAGGCCTAAGGGGAAGACATTCAAATATTGAGCGTGGTTACTATGATGTAGGTTGAGGATTAGAAAAAAGGCTAGAAAAATGCTACCTCCTAGTAGGAAGGATCCTAGCAACTTATAATGTACACCAATCGACTACTCATACCTCTATAAGCATAGGTAGGCCTTCAATATTAGGGCTGTTCTATGATCAGGTAGGCTAGAAAAAGCTACTCTACTAGGAACGCATCCTAGCACCTGCTAATATACACCAATCGAATCCTCATGCCTTATAACCCTAGGGGTAGACCCCAATATTAGGGCTATTCTAGGGTCTAAGGGGTTGGGAACCATCAAAGATTGAACCAATCAATAAATCTGAGTCATCAAAGATGAACGATCAAAGATGAACTGACAAAGATGACGTATCAAAGATGACACCATCAATATAGGTGGTATCAGAGATCGTCATCAAGATGAGTCATCAAAGATGAACCTCAAAAGCTGAGCCAAAAGTGAGCCATCAGAAGCTGAAGCGACAAAGTTGAGCCCTCCAAAAGCTTGATTCCATCAAAGCATAAAGTCATTAAAGTTGAGCAATCAAAGATTGAGGGATCAAAGCCTGAGGCATCTCCAAAATATCGAGTGTGGTGTGTGGGGGGTGTATGTGTGTATGTATAAGCGTAAGTGTAAGTGTCTATAGGTGAGTCTAAGTGTCTTTTTCTTTTGGGTAAGGTTAAGTGTCTATGGGTGAGTGTAAATGTGTATAAGTGTCTAGGGCTGGGTTGTAGGTGTGTGTGTATCTGTGTGTGACGTGTAGGATAAATGTAAGTGTCTATGGGTAAACGTAAGTGTCATAGTGAGTGTGAGTGCAAGTGCAAGTGTCTATGGGTAAATGTAGAGTGTGTATAAGGTCTACTAACTGGCGTGCTAGGTGTGTGTGTATGTAGTGCTGTGAGCTGTGTGTTTGTTGTAAGCGTTAAGTGAGTTGTATCTGTGGCGTGAGTGTGAAGTGTAAGGTACTTATGTGTTGGTGTGTACGGTAGGATGATGTGCAGTCTAGGTATGAGGTGTTATGTTGTATGTTTAATGGGGGGGTGTAGGTTGTAGATGTATGTGTCTAGTATGTGGGTATGTTTGTGTGTGTGTGTTGTAGGTAGGTGTGAGCTGGGCGGATGTAGTGTGTAGTATAAAAGCTAGCCATAGTGGGTGCGTGGTGTGTGTGGTTGTTGGTTAATATATATATATATATATATATATAATATTATATATATAGTATATATATATATATATATATATACTATATATACTATATATATTAATATATATTGGGGAGTGTGAAGTGTAAGTGTCTATGGTTGGGCGTTAGTGTCTAAGGGTGGGTGTAGTGGTCTATGGGGAGGTGTAAGTTGTCTTATATGCATCCCTTACTTGACACATTGTGTTCGCATATTATATATATTATTATATATATATATAATTATATATAGTGTTGTTAGTGTGTGAATAGTATGTATATATATATATATATATATATTATATATATATTATTATTTATTATATTATTATATTATTATTTTATTCATATTGATATTATTATAGTATTATTATTTAGTTATTATTATGATTATTATTATTATTATTATTGATTATTATTATTGATTATTATTATTTGATATTATACATGTGTTTGTGTGGTGTGATGTGATAGGTGTAGGTTCAGTACGCCTCCACTGGCCCGAATCGCCCGTCGCATTATATATATATATATATATATATATATATATATATATATATATAATATATATATATATATATAATATATATATATATATATATATATATATATTATATATATATATATATATATTATATATTACAGTGTAAACTCTTAATATGTATTTCAAAAGTTTTAGTAGCACGTGGTTTTCAAAGACGCAATAATATAATATGATTATTATACTAATATATATATATATATATAATATATATTATATCATATAAATATATATATATTATATAATATATAATATATAATATATATATATATATATATAACGTATATATATCAATATATAATTATTATTATAATTATTAAATTTATCTATTATAATAATAATTAATATTACTAATTATTATATAAAATCTGATATTAATTTATTATAGGGACTTGAATTAACAGGATCCTCATTCTCTGATCTTAGCGTGGTTCTGTGAGCTAAATGACCTGCACTTGCCAAAGCGAGTAGGATCGCGTTCTGACCTGGGTTATAACTTTGAAATAGGAAAAACACCCCAACAAAAAGCTCAAAGAAAGAAAAGTAAACGGCCATGGTCTTGATGTTCAATAAGGACGCTAAGAGCAGATGAAAAAGGACGGTGGAAAGTCGTGAGTCATGACCAGGAGTGTGTGTTGTGTGTAGGTGTGAGGTGTGTGTTCAAGTTAGGATAGATACTTACATGCGTTCAGAAGGGAATAAATACATCATGCGTACAAATTAGGATCGGTACATACAGGCGTTCAAGTTAGGAACGTTACCTACATGCGTTCAAGTTAGGATCGGTACATACGAACACGAGTACCTACAATCACTCAAGCTTAGGGACAGTTACCTACGCCAGTAGGGCGGCAGGTTACCTGCATGAGCTACAGTTAATCCCTTCACCAATCTTCAATGAAAGGTTTCAATATTTCAGGCCTTATACGGTATTCAAGCGTCAGAAATATCAAGGTCAAACAATCAAAAGAGGGGGCTACGCCCCCTAAAGGGGGGTCAAAAGGGGCCAAAACTAGGGGGAACAGCGACCGACGGTTGCTACCAAACCGTCTGGCACACCTTCTCCGAGAGGGGGGCCAAAATTAGTGGTTCTCAAAAAATAGGGTTTTCATTTCAAAAAATTAGGGTTCTCAAATTGCACCCTGGAAGGCAAAAGTTCGGGCTCTGGCTTAAAATCTTTTCCCTACTACTACTACTACTGATGATACTAATAATAATTAATAATAATACATAATAATATAATATAAAATAATAAATAATAATAATAATAATAATAATAATAAATAATAATTACTAATAATAAATAATAGGTATAATAACAATTTTAATTATTTGAAATAATAAAATAAAATACAATATTTTTCATCAAATAATAATAATAAATAATAATAATAATAAATAATAATAAGTAATAATAATGAATAAATAATAATAATAATACATTTAATGAAAAAAATAATGAAATTATTATAATCATTAATAATTATAATAATTTAAAACAAAAAAAAACAAATACAACCATATTAATCACAATCACAATTACAATCATAATTACCATTTTAAAATGTACCAAATAATTTCAATATAAATTGATGATCACAGATCTTGTTTACAACAAAAGGATAATTAATAAATAATAGTAAAAATAATTAATAAGTATAATAAAATATAATAATAGCAATATAATAATAATACATAATAATAATAATAATAATAATAATAATAATTAATAATAATAATAATAATAATAATTAATAATAATAATAATTAATAATTATATAAATAATAATTAAAAAATATAAGTGATTAATAATAATAATATAAAATAATTAATATATAATAAATAATAATAATATAATAATAATAATAATTATTAAAATAAATAATATAATTAATAATTAATAATAATAATGGTAGTAGCAAGATTTTACGTAGGTTAATCCCTGGGGTTATTATTTATTTATATTTATTTAATAATTGTTTTTATTTTTTAGGTAAAGATTTGGAGAGGTTATTCGGTTTGATATCTTGTGGCTTGAGTTTGAAAAGTTTAGTGCTTTATGCTTGACGCTTTGAGTGGCTTTGTTTAGTCTACAGCAGAATGGAGGGTTATGTAAGTATTATTTCTTATTTATTCGAAATTTGCTACGCGCCTTTGCTTGGTGTTGAATGAAAAATTTGCTAGGCAAAAGTCACATGCATTGTATGGATTAATTTTATGTGGTATCTCTTTCAGAGAATATAGTTTGCAAGTTTCTTTAACTGCAAATATCCTTTAGGTTTTTGAAAAATGGTTGTGTATGGCGTAAAAGTCTCTTGTATTGCTAATGAGGCGAAAAATCCGCTTTTGGGTTACAATTACAGGAAGGATTACTGAGTTACTTGTGGTACAGTAGATAGGAAGAGAGTAAAGTAAGTGAGGGTGTTTTAGTGAATAGTATAATTTCTAGAATGTAAAGAGGTACAAATTTTCTTAATTTTATTAAACATAAATGATAAACTAATTTTACTAAAATCTGCAAAGTTTAAGTTTCTTTAAATGTTCAGTTTATCATCGTCTTGTTAATCAATGTATTTAGCATTTGCAGCCCTATTCAGCTCTATATCATTAATTTTAAATTTTAAATCGTTTTAATTGGTTTGTTGCTAAAAATTATTTAAGATGTTTTATTTTAAATTTAAAGATAGCTCATTAGCATCTATCCATTTCATATATTTTTGTTAATGTGTCTGTTGTGTCTTTAACGGGATAGAGACTCGGAATTCTTTGTCCATTTAGTTAACACATGGAGGTACGTCAGCAAAAGACTGAAAGAAGGCGTCATGAGACTTAATCAGATCATTTTATATATAGAATATAATTAATAATAATAAATATAATGTAATATAATAATATAATGAATAATAATAATATAATAGATAATAATAAATAATATAATTAATATAATAATAATATAAAAATAATAATATAATAATAATATTAATAAATAATTTGCTTCTATTATATAGATATTTTTAGTTTCAATAAGTAATATAATATAATTAATAATAATAATAATTAATAGTAATTAATAAAATAATAATCAATAATATGATAATAAAAATAAATAATAATAATCATGAAAAATTGGACCGAATTTAGGTTTAAAATGTCTATTTCTGTTAATTCGAACATGAATGAAACGTATTTATTTATCTGGTGACCCAGTTTAAATAATAATATATACTAATAATAATAATAAAATATAATAATAATAATGAATATATAATATAATAATTAATAATAATAATAATAATAATATATAATAATAATAAATAATATAAACATATAATATATAATATAAATTATTATTATTATGTTATTTTATTATTTTATTATATTATTTTATTTGTATTATTATATTATTATTATTATTATTATTTATTATTATTATTATTAATTATATTTATTTTATTATATTGAAATTATTATTTATATATTATAATTAAAATAATAATAATAATAATAATAATAATAATAATAATAATAATAATAATAATAATAATAATAATAATAATAATAATAATAATAATAATAATAATAATAATAATAATAATAATAATAATACATATAATAATCAAGATTCTGTATCTATAATTAAAATATTCAACGAGCAGTTCTCGAAGATGAATTAGACAGGTAGATAAATGGAAGGCATTTGATCTTTTTTCAGTCGCGCTTCGCCAAAACCGTATAGCAGGGGTGGCCAACCCGTGGCGCATGCGCCAAAAGTGGCGCATTGGATGATTATAAGTGGCGCATTGCTACGGGCTACTTTTTGGGAGATTTTACATTTTAACTGGGCTAGGTCAGCATATTTCTTACGATCGAATTTATTTAATGAAAACTAAAAATTCATTTTATATCCAGAAATTTGTTAAATCTGGCAAGATATAAAGAAGTATGTAACAAATATCGTAATGTTTATGCATTTTTTTTTTTTTTTTGTAGTGTCGACTCTCATATTCAACATATTTTCCCGCTAAAACTCATGTCTGAAACATGATTTTAAATTTCCGAGTAATAAAACATCGGCAATGATCATCAGTTGAAATTTTCTGTTTATCAGTGATAGTATTGGAGTGTCCTCTCACATTTCTTAAATTATATGCTTTTTATTTTTTTCAGAAGTGAGCATAATAGTAATTAATGCCGTATTTTTTAAATCAAAGAATTATAAAAATATAATAAAAAGAATTTATATATTTTTAATTTATATATATATATATATATATATATATATATATATATATATATATATATATATATATATATATATATATATATATATATATATATATATATATATATATATATATATATATATATATATATATATATATATATATATATATATATATGGTCAACGTCCCGAAAGCAACACGCATGTAATTAAAAAACTATAACAGCTAAGGAAAATAAATAACATTTTATTAATCAGGAGACATTTTTATCGATGAAAAAAAAAAAAAAAAGCTTTTGAAAAATTTAAAATGGTTATAAATGTTGGAAAACTATGATAATTATTGTTTTTTGAGAAGAACGAAGGAGCTCTAGCGCTCCGAGGGAACGTCAAATTTGCCAAATGTCAATTTTTTTTTTAACTAAAAGATACCCCAAGGATAAACCACACAAAGATGGATGGTGAGTCGGGTTTCTCGGCCTACCGGGGATGATTGGGGAACTGTCATCCCTCTGTCCCACCGTCAGCTTGAACCCCCTAAAAAGAAAATAAAAGTAATCAACATTTTCTCCAGAGCATAATAAAAAAAACTATATTTCGTATTTCGTAACTCTTGCTCTCGTACTACTGCAGAAATGGAAGGTTACTCAGAGCATACGCTGCCAGACCTAAGATGATACTAATATTTAAGGTGTTATTAATAAATATTAGAAAATAATTTTTTTTTTTAAGTTTCATCGATGAAATTGCTTGCTGAAATCAAAAATGTTATTTATTTTTTATGTATCTGTTATATTTTTTTACATATATATATATATATATATATATATATATATATATATATATATATATATATATATATAAATATATATATATATAGGAGGAGAGAGAGAGAGAGAGAGAGAGAGAGAGAGAGAGAGAGAGAGAGGAGAGAGAGAGAGAGAGAGAGAGAGAGAAAGAGAGAGAGAGAGGAATGGACAGGAAATGTATGAGTTGTATGGCGCATCTGAACTCGTCTGTGAAAAAAAATTGCCATGGTATGCAAAAGCATTGGCCACCCCTGCTGCATAGTATCTTTCGAGTTCTCATCCCGACTATTTAAAATGCAGTATACTCTTTTAGTAATATTTTTTTTGATTTATCTAATTAGAGGTAAAGTAAATTGTTAAAATATATATATATATATATATAAATATATATATATGGGATTATATATTGAGAGAGAGTATATATATATATCTTTATCTTTATATATATATATATATATATATATATATATATATATATATATATATATATATATATATATATAGAGAGAGAGATATATATATATATATATATAGAAGGTGGGAATGGAGTTGGAGTCAGTGGTTTCTGGAGAGTTTGAAATCTCTCAGTGGTGGAGTCGAAGATTCTTGTGGTGGAGGCCGGAGAATTATGGAAATATATATTTATTATTATTTATTATTATTATTATTATTATTATTATTATTATTATTATTATTATTATTATTATTATTATTATTATAATAGTTTTGACTTTATTTCCAACGTTCTAAATATTTATTTTTGTACATAATTTAATTTCCTTAAAATAATCTTTGAAAATAATATACAGGAGAAGAAGAAGATATATTTACATAGATTTCCCGACGCGTTTCGTCTCTATACTTGAGACATCTTCAGAGGATTATTTCTTGTAAGCGAATGAGTCTTTAATTAAATTGATATATAATAAGTAAATCAAATGATATTGAGTCTGACTGATAAATACATAAAATTTTATGTTAATGTCTGGTTGCGTGTTTTGATGTAGAATGCCTCCGCAATTTTAAGTTTCTGGACTTCACACGATCCGTATAATATTGTGAAGTGTTTAGAAATATTACTAATAGTTGATTGACCATGTGCCGTATTGAAATGTTCAAAGATTTTGCTGGGACTGTAGAGATTCGTGTAACCAATATATGTCGACGTACAGTCTAACTCAGGGCAGTTAAATTGGTACACAACGTGATGGTTGTCGGGCAAAGCATCTCTTGTGCTAAAGGAAGATGACTTGTTTGGACTTATGGTATAGTCTGACTTTAATTTTTGAGGTGTCTTTAGTTTTGAGGTGAGAATTCAAAATATTACGAAGGCACTTCTCTTCCTTATTGACAAATAGCATTGGAAGTTTTGAAGAAGAAATTTATCGAATTTTTCTGATTATTTTTACTCTTTATTATATAATTTTGTAAGGGTTTAATTAATTAAATTTTCAACTGAATATTGTGGATGATCAAAGTTAATTAAATTTTACTTAATGCGGCAAATTTCTTCATCAAAAGTTTTCCAATTTGAACATAGGTTGTATGCTCTGTAAACTAAAATTTTTACGATAGATTCTTTGTAAATAGTCGGTGAATAAGGATCCATAGTTCATATACAGACATATCAGTGGTTTGACATGCATACCTGTAGATAATGAGCCGTCAGAATTAACATTGACACCTAACACTTCCCTAAGATTGTCCATCTGAGCACATTGTACTTTAGATCTATACCTCTTATTCCAGACCATAGTCTCACTACTATACATTAACACAGGTAGCAACATACCCTTATGTATGACCCTACCGCACTCAAGATTTAGTCCCTTTACATCCACCAAGGATCTAATTGCACCAGCCACCTTCCTGCCACTCACAAATTTCCTACTACACTCTGCATCATCCGTTCCCTTTTCATCCAACATATATCCTAAACATTTAAAGTCAGACTTTTTCCACCTGCTCACCATCTAACGTAACTTCACACCATCGACTGTCCTCACTCACAACCATAACCTTACTCTTATCTACGTTTACTTTCAAACTCCTCCTTCTGCACACCCTACCAAATCTTTCTACCAATCCTCTCAAACGCTCTTCAGATTCGCCACACAAAACCAAATCATTCTCATATAATAGGTAGGAACCCTCCACTCTCCTCCATTCTCCATCATTCTAAAACCATCCCCTGCCACCCCTACCTCAAATTCTTTCAAAACCTCATCCATATACAACAAAAGAGACATAACACATCCCTGCCTCATTCCGCTATTAATATTAAACCACTCACTTTCAAAACCATTTATTCTTAAACACGCTTCACTATCGTCATACATACTTTTAATTCTATTCAGAAGCCTATTACCAACACCATATGTCACTATCACCTACCATAGAGCTTCCCTATTAATCCTATCATACGCCTGTTGCAAATCCATAAAAAATAAATAGAATTTATTCTTCTCCTCCATCATTTTCCCAAGTCATTCGTGTCAATGTAAAGATTTGATCCACGCATCCTCTACCACTTCTAAATGCACCTTGTTCTTCACCAATCAGTCCTTCTGTCACTCGACGCACTCTTTCGAACAAAATACCAGCATATATCTCCCCCACAAAGCTTAATAAACTAATTTCCCTATAATACCTACAGTTACCTTATCCCCCTTACCCTTATATAAGGGTACTATTATTGCTCCCCTCAAATCCCTTGGAACTATACCCTCCATAAACGGTTTGTTACTACACAACTTCCAAATCCAATCAATAATCAATCACTATCACGCATATATATATATATATATATATATATATATATATATATATATATATATATATATATATATATATATATATATATATATATATATATATATATATATATATATATATATATATATATATATATATATATATATATATATATATATATATATATATATATATATATATATATATATATATATTATATATATATATATATATATATATATATATATATATATATTAGCCGGAAATGTTTAGGTCTGGTTTTATATATATATATATATATATATATATATATATATATATATATTCGCTCCTATTGGTAAATCTGACCACAACCTTATATCTCTTAATTTTAATACTTTCTCCACCAGCTCCATCCTGCCCTACGCTGCTTTTTCTGGCACCCTTAATCGGGGCTGGTCCCTTTGCGTCGCTTCTACGCCATTCTAAAATCTGGAATACACTGCTTTGACTTCTGTGACGCTTCGATTTCTGCCGATATGGGAGCTGTAATCGTTGATGGGATGAGCAGGTTCGTTCCTTCTTCGACTAAATCTCTCTCTTCTCATAATCTATGGTTCGATCGTGCTTGTTCTTTGGCCATTCAGGCTAGAGACAGTGCGTATCAGGAGTGGAAAAATTCTTGTTCTCCTATCACTCATGCTAATTTTCATTCAGCTAGAAATCGTTGCAGGGGTACTCTTCGACGAGCAAAGCTGGCTTTCATCAAACAAAAGTGCGCTAACCTCCTAGGTTCTGCTACTGAAAAATCTTTCTCCTCTTGCCAAAAACATCTCTAACAACTTCTGTAAATCTACCTTTCCTCCTCTTATTCGATCTGATGGTTCTGTTGCTAATTCTCCAACTGAAAAGGCCAACCTCTTTGGTCTCCTATTTTCCTCTTACTCAACCCTGAACGATTCTGGCATTCCTCCTCCTTCTCCTCTCAGGTGTCATATGCCTTTGCCTGTGATTACATTTGATCGGGTGCATGGGCTCCTGAAATCTATGAACGTTAGGAAGGCGGGTGGCCCGGATGGCGTTCCTCCCCGAATTTTCAGGGAAATTGCTTCCGTGCTGACCCCGCCCCTCGTTCAACTATATTCTCTATGTCCAATCGATTCCGAAAAAAGGAAGCCGTTCTGATTCTTCTAACTCACTTGTATTCTATCTAAGATCTTTGAAACCCTTCTCAACTCTCATTTCTTAGATAACCTGAATCTCTTCTTTCTGATCGCCAGTACGGCTTTTGGCGGCGTTCGAGGTCTACTGGCGATATACTTTTCCTATCTTTACCGATTTATGGTTTCCGCCCTTAGGAACTACGAGACTTGCGTCGTGGCGCTTGACATATCCAAAAAGCATTTGACTGCATGGCACGCGTCACTCGCTCTCGGAATTCAATCTTTGGGTTTCCTCCTTTCTCTTTATACTTATGTCTAGTTTTCCCAAATCGCTCAATATCGGCTGCTGTTGACGGGCGACTTCTTCTTTTTTCTATTAATTGTAAAATTCCTCAGGGTCCTTGTCTTTATTCCACTTATTCTCCTATTTTCACACGATCTTCTCACCTGCACATCTAACTTTATACACTCGTATGCCGATGACTCCACCACTCTTCATTCTTCAACTTATTTCAATTCTGCTCCTCTTTTACTTCTAGGACTGTTCTCTCGTCTTAATCTTTTCCGATTCTATTTTCGCTGATTCGGATAAGATTTTGGGTGGGGCTCTGTCTCAACCTTGTAAAATTTCTAATTTTTTAAAACTCAACTCCTACAAATCTCCCTCTCCAAAACGCCTTCAAACCTTTCCTATCTCTTTCGGCGGTTCTCTCGTCTCTCCTGTTGGACAATATAAAACATCCTTGGCCTTAACATAAACAAAATATCTTGGGAAACCTCACATCACAACGGTTGCCAGGGCGGCCTAGAAACTGTGAGTTCTGTTTAGACTGCGAGACTCTTTTTTTTCTCAGTTAATCCAGCTATACAAGGGCCTCATCCGCCCTTGTATGGAGTACTGCTCCCATATGGGGCTCTGGTCTCACCCGGCTTTTGAACTGGGTCGAGCCAAAAGACTTATAACCTGTTCCGTACTTTCCACTTCTCTTGACCCCATCTTTCGGAGCGATGTTGGTGTTTTATCTCTTTTCTATAGGTACCGCAACGGCAAATGCTCGAGGGAACTTGTCACTCGCGTACCACTACCTTTGCGACACCCTCCCTTGTAACACTAGGGGTGCTGTGTCTGCACATGAGTTTTGTGTGGGATATTGGTAACTCCAGGCTAGTTCGCTGCGGTGCTCCCTTCTTTCGCCACCTCTATTCTGTGGAATTCTCTTCCATCTCTGTGTTTCCGCTGAATTTAATTCCTCTACTTCAAAGCCTGCGTCTATGCTCATCTGCGTAATTTGGTGTTGGAGGTGCTTTTTCTCTCTGAGGCGTGCAACACTCTCCTTGAATAGGGGCTTCTGGCCCGTGAGTGGTGATTAACCGTAAAAAAAAAAATAAATATATATATATATATATATATATATATATATATATATATATATATATATATATATATATATATATATATATATATATATATATATATATATATATATATATATATATATATATATATATTATGAGAAAATATATGTCTATGCAAAGCGATATATACATTGTTATGGCATTTATATATAATGACATACTTTATATTCGTAAATGAAAATTTATTTAGAATACATATATAAGAAATAATAATGTCAATACGTAGGAAAATGATAAAAAAAAAAAAAGCAAAATTAAAAAAATTAAAAAAATCCTAAGGGTTAAAATGCCAAAAGTTCCTCTTTGCACCTTTAAAGAACAAAAAAGCACAAGCACACTGGTTTTGACAATCAGGCACAAGCATCCTGTAACAAGACTTACACAAGCAATTTGCAATTTTGAACTATTCGACATACATACATATATATATACATATATATATATATATATATACCGGCATATATATATATATATAGAGAAAGAGTGATATATATATAATAAACACACTTATTATTATTATTATTACACACACTTACACACATACACACATACACATATTATTCCTATTATTATTACATATATATATATATATATATATATATATATATATATATATATATATATATATATATTGGTATATATATATATATAGTATATGCTGCTATAAGCAGGGCCATGGTCTCCTAAATTTTCCGCAATGAAATTTTTCTAAGATCACAACAGTTAAACGATATATATATATATATATATATATATATATATATATATATATATATATATATATATATATATATATATATATATATTATATATATATATATATATATATATATATATATATATATATATATAGATATTTTGTTTAGAGAGACAACTATCATATATCTATATCTAAAAAAATACAATAGAAAAAAAAGAATACACAGGAATCCTGGCAAAATTTTATTGTGGAAACTGTAAAAAAAAAAAAAAAAAAAAAAAAAAAATCATATCCCCAAAAACTACAGCGAAAAGGAATACATTTTTGAACCTTGTAAAATTTTAGTTAGGAAAATGTAAAAAAAATAAATAATAAATAAATAAAATAAATATTGGCTATTTTTTTTTTTTTAGGAGCAGGGGACATAATATATATATATATATTTGTAAAGGTATTACACGGCAATGTAGGGGGCTCGAGCCGACGGGGAACACAGGGGACGTTTTCCATACCCCGTAGGGGAGGGGCGGGGTGGAGGAACCCCCGCGACACCCAAATACCAAAGAGCGGGGGTTCCGGAGACCCTCCCCGGAGGGGGGGAATTAGTCCTACCCCGTAGTTCCCTGGAAGGCCGAGAGACCCCGACTCCTGCCATCGGTGCGGTATACCCTTGGGGTATTCTTTAGTAAAAGAAAAAAAAGCAAAATTTAATACAAAGTCTATTTATTTTAACGAGTAACCAATAAAAGGTCTCTAAATAGGCTCTCTAATCATATTACTATAATTATTAGCAATAATATTTTTTATTTTTTTATTTTTTTTACATTTTCCTATCTAAAATTTTACCAGGATTCCAAAAAATGTATTCATTTTCGCTGTAGCTATTGTAGTTTTGAGATTTTTTTTTTTTTTACATTCTGCCCTAAAAAATTGGACCAGAATCTTTGAAAGCAATGGCTCCTTTTTCCTGTGTCTATTGTAGTTTTTGAGATATGTATTGATGATAGTTGTCGCTCTAAACCAATTATCATCTATATATATATATATATATATATATATATATATATATATATATATATATATATATATATATATATATATATATATATATATATATATATATATATATATATATATATATATATATATATATATATATATATATATATATATATATATATGAAAAGCCTATTTTTTTATCTTGAGATACTTTGTGGCCGGAAATGTAGGGGAGGGTCATGCCTATCCTGGCTCCCCCACACTTTTTTCGTTTTTGCCCCAATCCGAGAATCATCATTACACGTTTGAAAATAATTCTGAACTGTGTGTATTTTTTTTTATATGAGGTATTAAGACTTTAGATGCATAATAACTTTTTATTTGCTCTACATCATAATAGGAATTGTACGATGAGATACTGAGAATTGTTGATAGGGAAAAAAGTTTGCAAATAGGTGTGGGAAGCGAGGTAACTGCTTGTGTGATTGAGAAGCCGAGCGAAGTAGCGGGGGTGGTAAAAATATTATTATTACTATTATTTTTATATGACAAAGTAATACTGAAATATGGATAAGTTTATAATTAAAAGGCCTAGGATTGATAACAGTAATTCACTTGTGATTGAACAAACTATGAACTCATTTAGTAGTAGTTCTAGTAATGTTGATGATAATTCAAGTGGTATTGAGGCCAATCCTGTTAACGATACTAAATTTAGTAGTGTTGCTACTTGGGATATAACGTACCAAGAGGAAAATGTCCTGGATATTGGAAATTACATAATTGGAACCAATATTAAAGATGGATTAAAGTTTGACTTATTAACGAAACCGTACAAAACACCAATTACGTACAATTTTAAAGATGTTGAAGAGGAAAAGAGGCCTTTTCTTTATGAATGGCTAGATCTGCACAATTCTTGGCTAGCGTATTCTAAAATATTGAAAGGACCGTTTTGTAGAATGTGTGTCTTATTTAGACCTTCTATCAAAAGAGGTATATTTGGCTCATTTATCGTAAAACCATTTAGAAAATATAAAGACATGCATTCACGTGCTAAATCCCATGTAAATTCAGAATGGCATAAAGATGCCCCAGTAGCAGCAAAGAATTTCAAACGAACAATATTAATTAAGCGTGTTAGTGTAACTGAACAACTGCATGTTACTGAGCACTTATTTATTCAAAAAAATATCGAAAAATTGGTACCTATAATTTCTACCTAAATATTTTGTGGCACCCATGATTTCGCTATTCGAGGTAGCACTGCAAATACCCGCAATTTTTCCGATTTGCTTAAATTCAGAGTAGAAGTTGAAGATGTTCTTGTGGAACATTTGAAACCAAACGGAGCAAAGGCCAAATACACATCACATATGATTCAGAATGAGCTTATATTTATTTGTGGAAAGTTGATATGTAATCAAATTGTGAATGAAGTAAACAATTGTGAATATTTCTCCCTTTTAGCAGACGAGACAGCAGACATATACGGGACAGAACAGCTATCGATTGGTGTTCGCTTCGTTGATAAGGATCTCAATGTACGTGAAGAATTTCTAGGCTTTACTCCTCTTGAAAAACTGAAAGCTGAAGATATAGCAAGAGCTATATTGTCTACTACACGAGATATATAGAATTTAAATATGAGTAAGTTTGAGTTTGATGGGTGTTCCACCATGACTGGCAAAGAAAATGTTCAAAAGTTAATAAGAGATTTTTTCATTGTTGTTCCCATCGTTTAAATTTAGTAATTAATGACCTAAATGCTGTTCCAGAATTTCGAAACACTGTTGGAATTGTAAAACAATTTATAAAATTTTTCCGTGAAAATACGTCACCCAGAAATTTGGTAGCAAATATACCATTGTTATGCGAAAGACTGGTTTGCTTAGTATAAATCAATTAGGATTTTTTTTTTAACATTTTAGCCAAATAAAATTATCGTTGAAAAATCTCTCATCTGATCCAGATGTAACGCAAGCCACACTAACTGCAGCATGTCCGCTTTCATCAGCAGCAGAAAGTCCTACATTTCTCATTGTTTAATAATCATGGCGAAATATAGTTAATATTTGGAGCCTATAGCAAATATTCTTCAAACTAAAGTAATAAATTTGGATTAAGTTCACATTGTCACATATAAAAACTTTTAAATATTTTAAAAACAGACAGAAGTGAAAATAATGCAGTCTCTTTTTTAAGGAATTTTTAAGAAATCTAAGAATTTTTGTGAAGATTTTTCATTACCACGTACAGTATTCAAAAGAACCCCAGCCTCAGGGACATCAAAAAGTTCTGCTGAGGATTGAAATTTGCAACAGAGTTTCACTATTTATAAATCATTGCACAGTTTTCCCAGCAGTTGCACAAGCTATCAAAGTACTTTTCACACTTCCACCAACTACTTGTACAATTGAAAGGTCGTTTAGTACCTTACCACGTGCGAAAACGTGGCTAAGGTCAACTATTTCCAACAAAAGATTAAATGGGCTATGTTTACTAAGCATTCACGGGGGAAAAGTTTCACGTCAGAAACATCAATTGATAGAAGATATTATAACTGATATTTAGAAAGAAAAAAAAGAAATATTAAATTCTTATTTTCAAGCTAAAAAGAAAACACTATTTAATAATATAAGACTTCTTACTAGTTATACTCATTATGAAATAAAACTTTTCGTAAATTATGAAATATTTATAAATATTGGGCTTATGTGTGGATTATCATTTTTTATTATTCAAAACTTTGAATAAACTATACTATAATATATATATATATATATATATATATATATATATATATATATATATATATATATATATATATATATATATATATATATATATATATATATATATATATAAATATATATATATATATATATATATATATACAAAAAGAACCGGAGAGAGTAGGTATAAAATTTTAAGGGAGTGGAAAGAATGGATGGCCCATATACATATATACATATATTACATATATATATATATGAGTATATATATATATATATGAGTATATATATATATAGTAGGAGGAGGAGGAGAGAGAGAGTGGAATGGAAGGTGGAATGGAATAATGGAATGGAAGGACACAA